>LS050081.1:9303-22918 GCA_900241095.1 Acartia tonsa | reverse complement strand
TGGCAGGCAAAGAATTCCAAAAAAATATCAAAATAAAAAATAAAAAAAAATGGAAAAAAAATTTAAAACAACCCCCCCCCCCCCCCAATAGTCCTTACCAATTTGCTTCTTATCATCACCCCCCTCCCCTAATGAAATAAGTTTCTATTGTGTCTTTGTTTGACTAATTTAAATTAAGCAGGGAAGATAAAATGAGGTAGTGAGTGATGGCACATCTGTAAATTGATACATTCTGATTCATTCATAATAGCTAGGAATATGAAGTGATTACTGTTTACTTAAATAGCTTTTTTTTATTTTCTCTTTAGATATCTTGAGTTGGGATATCATAAATGTACAAAAATGTAGTTTAAAAATAGTTCCTTATTTTATAAAAAAAAAACTCAATTGATAGGGAAATTCGTAATTCTATCAAGGTTTATGGTATATCTCTATTTTTTTAGCTTTTTAATACAAAAGTGAAATAATTCTATTACAAAAAGATTAGAAAACACACGACTATTAATATTGAACCAAAAACAAAACTTCAATGCTTTTCGTCGCAAAATTGCTTAAATGCAGAATGTATCTATATAAGGCTAAAAATACTTGAAGCATGCCTTATAGTGCCAGTAAACGCTATTGAAAGAAACAATTTAAAGAACAAATTTAGTGTTTTTTTTTCAAAATAGCCTAAAAACAGCATGTTTAAATAGACCACGAAGTCGAACTTTATGGTTTGGTTTTAAAAAAGTACTCCACAATCATGATTATTAATTAAAATTAAAAGATTTAATATTAAAAGATTGAATTCAAAAGAACGATTCTAACAAGCCTAAATTAATGATAAATTAAACAATTACAAAATAAAACAGTTAAAAAATAGTCACTTCACGTAAAACCAATCAATTCAAAGATTTCACCATATAAAGGTACACGTAGCTCTACAACTATATACATATCAAAATATACATAAACATTGCAGCAGACTAACATTGTAGCTGTAGTCAACCAAGGGCTTTCTCATATCAAAGGAAAGGAAGATTGTTAGAAAATTGACAGAAGGAAAGGCATTGTTATTTAAAGAAAGCTTATTCGATGATTTCTTTTTATATATAATTGTGAGTGTTTTTGGTTTGTCCGTTAAGACCTCGCCAACCACTGAACTAATTGATTTTTTTCATTGCTGGGAAGCTTAATATAGCAAGGAACCATTGTGGTTTTATGCTATTTTAAACCTAAGTATTTCAATATGGTTTTAGGCTCTATTTTTACCCATCCCTTTCAAATACTGAGCCCCTAGATCTTATTGGCGCAGACACTAATTCAAGGACAATGGTAGAAAAATCAAATTACATTTTTCCGTGAATATTTTTACACACAAGTTTGTAATTAGAGTTCTTAGCTAGAATCAGAATTTTATCTAATTTATCTAATGAGAAGTTTAATTGATAATAACCAATTGTCATGAATGGGCCAACGACAGACATAGCCTACATATTGAGTAGCTACATAGCTACAAATTACATTTAAAAACTTACCATACACGGAGGCATATTTTTCTCACACACAACTGTTTGACGTGAACACTGAATACAACTTGGTATATGTGTGTTGATTTTTGTATATTTCAATATACTAATTCACACCAACAATCTGAAAAAAATAACAACTTTATTGTCCTTGTTAGATCTGTAGGCTTTGTGTTGACATACAATTGTTCATTGCTTGTGACTGTTTTTTTCCTTGCCTTTATAAGCTTAGATTTTGAGATAGGGTTAAGGCAAAGGACGTCAAAGTTTTTTTTTGTGGGGGGAGAGGGGGTATCAAAACATTAACCTAATTTGTAAAATGAACTTTTTTTACGATACCAGCAAAATTTTTATGGTGGGGGATTTAACATAATTCTAAGTTTGGGGCACCCCTATATTGGCTAAGATGGTTAATCCTTTACCTCCCCACCTGATTTAGGTGAGCAAAAGGTTTAGAAACTGAACGGCTAGAACAATATGAAAGTGCTTCATTGTTTTTTTTTAAATTTATGCTCTTGTAAGACACAAAAAGTACGCCAATCTCTCCTCTTCTCCATCACATCGATCCTGCAAAAAAGTTGCCTTTGTAAGATTTAAACGTGAAAAAAAAATAATGTAAAATTCTAAAATTCGATAATGTTAAATGAACTAAAAGTAATTTTAAAGAGTAGTTGCGTCATTAAAGAAAGATGGCAAACTAAAACATTTGTACTTAACTTTAATTCATGATTCTAAATTTATATTTAAATATGTTTTGCTTAATTAAGAACTAATTGCTTAACAAGTATCATGAAAACAAATATTGCATACAGATTTTAATCAATAGGGGTTATGTAATGTATGTCTGTGTATCTGCCACTACATGTCCTTCAGGAAAGGTTATTATATGTGTTAGACTGTATGATTGAGGGTTGGGAGTTGGAATTGGATAATATGAAAGGAGAATTTTTTTGTTGTAAATTTAGATTGCCATTTTCTCTCTCATCTATTGGTCACTTCGTTCATCCAGTGGGAAGAGAGGGGATGGATTAAAGGGGGGATGGGGATTGGTGGTATCGTTATTTTAGCCCGCTACAAGTTTCACTGTATCAGAGTACTTGATAATCTGGTGTAAGATCCAAGTAATATTAAAACCTTTAGTTTGACGATTCTGGGACGCTTCCGTATTAGATCCAATTAACTTCAGAGGGGGTAGTGCTTTGTGGCACACATTGAAAATAAGAGGATATTGCTATATAATTTAATTTATTTCCGTGTATATCAGACACTTGTATAAAGCATAATAACAGCCACAAAAATTACATAAATGTCTGATTTGAAAAATTCTATAATAGGAAAAAATATATTTTAATATGAAAATTGTAACAAATATAAACTGATTAATTCATTATTGCTATATCAATCCTTTCATTCCCTGGCTCAAATGACTTAATTAAGTACTTAATGTCAAAATACTTTAAACATAATAGTCAACTTTCAAATTTTACTTTACAAAAAAAAAACAATACATTTTCACTTAAAACTAAGATGAAGAAAATGCTAAAAAAAATCACTTTAAAACAACGTGTCTTTTTCTTGTGAAAGCCATTGAATGACTGACTGAGTAAGCACTAGTAGCGCACGTAATACTTATGTCCAGCGTGTCTATGTGATGTACCTTCCCTCAGGGAGGCAGAGGATAATGACAGAAAAATGTACTACGTCACCAATAACAAGCGTCTAATAGCATAAATATGAACATAAGAATTAGGGAAAATTAATTTATTGTCCATTGTTCTATCCCTATATCCCCGACGTTCCTTCTTCCTCTTATCACTATGACAAATTAAGTGGAAAAAATATGAATTTCATAACTCATTATTTTTCTTATTATTACCAAAATAGAAATTTGTTCTTTTTCTATTAATTTTTAGTAACATAGCTGCTTTTTAACTATAGGTATGTCTTTCCGTTCGTCGGTTACTCAAACATGATAATTTCTTGTATGTTTCTATAGTCTCTTGACAAGTTGTCCGGAGATACATAAAAAGCATGGACATTACTCTCATCCTTATACTAAAGTAGCAAGATGTCTGTTTGTCATTACTCCCATCCTTATACTAAAGTAACAGGATGTCTGTTTGTCTGTGTGTTTGTACTGAAGGATCTCGCTAACCGCTGAACCGATCGGGTTCTCCTTAACAGGGTAGCATCTCATAGGTCGCGGAAAGGTTAATAACTATTTTCTTGGGAGGTCGGACACCCCCAACCCCCCCAAAAAAATGAAAAATACACCCACCCCAAAAATAACAAAATATTTAATTTTTAGAAAATAATTTCCCACCCCAATTTAAAATCTAAAATAAGAAATTAGGTTATCAAATTCGACTCCCCCCTCCTCAAGTGCGCCTAGAGGCCTTTAGGGGCGTAGCCGCTAGCATGTGTATATAAATAGAGAGAGAGAGAGAGAGAGAAAGAGAGAAAGAGAGAAAGAGAGAAAGAGCGAGAGAGCGAGAGAGCGAGAGAGAGAGATTGATAGAGATTGATAGAGAAATAGTTAATTTAGTATTTGATTCGCAAAATTAAGACCTAAAATTCAATTTAGTTTTATATATAAATTCAATTTTAAATGTATTTTAAGACAAATGACAAAAGAATTGTAATGAGATTAAAATAAATTTAATAATTTTCTTTACCTTTTATATTTCTTCTATCAATATTGATAAAATTGGTTATAATTGTACTTATTTTAGAGACTTGCGACGTGAAATGAGAAGTTGGAAGGGATCAGCAAGTAAGATATTATAATTTAATTTTTTTATTGGGGGTTAGGGGGGGGTTGAGATGGTCCACTCGTAATTTTGATGGATATACCAATGAAATAACTCAATCAACAGTTTTATATCAGCTTATACAAACAATAAAAATTAATTCGGAAAAAAAATTACGAAACCTATACGTGTTTTTAAGCTGTCTTTGAGGGGGCAACACATCGTAAAATTGACGACCTCTCCATTTGCCCCCCAAAAAATTTTAAAGGTTTTTTCGCTTGTTGTTTATACCTATTCCTGGTTTTATATATCTTTTTAGTAGCGAAGTAACTCTACTTATTTTGTCAGTCTTTCAGAATGTCAGTTCGTAACGCAATGGCATATTTTTTTCTCAGCTGCTATTCAAGAGAGACTGCTATTTTATTTTTTTATATGATACCCTTTACTTTACCAAAAATCATCTAGAGTGTAACTTACTTTGTCAGTCGGTCTATCAGTCATGCCACAAAAAATTTTTTTACCAGTACACATCTGTACCATAACCATATCCGTTTTTCCATCTACAATATTTTGTACTTTGCTACTTATGGATGTTGTCATCCTTGTTAGTTAGGTAACATTAGAGTAAAACACTGGGGGAAGAAAGGGTTAAATCGCAAACGCCTCGTGCAACCTTTCTATTGGGTCATTGAAAATTAACCAATAGTGTCGCTTATATTAACACAGCCAAGTAGCAGAAATAATTTAGAAGCAGACGAAAGAGATCTTTGAAAAGAGAAGGGAGGTAGTTGTCTGTATATACATCTATACTATAGATCTGTTTAGGTAACTACAGTGTATACGGGATAGAAATAACACTGACAAGACATCTAGTTCCTTTCATGCTATCTGTCTATCTACCAACAGCTATGTTTGTGGTTATGAGTTGGGTAAGTGTTCAATATGAAGCTCTTTAGAGTGACTATAACAAAATGACGTCATACAATACAAATGACCAATGATTGGCCAATACACAGTCTAAATTACCAATGATAGGTCAGTATACATTTTAATTGACCAATGGTCATTTTTTTAATAGAAACTATAAAAAGCTTCGGCACCTCGGGGCTAAAAAAATGGTTTTAATCTTATAATTGTACATTCTATATCCGCGGAAAGCTGATTATAATACGATGCGAGAAATAACTATTAAAAGACTTGTGTCTAATCAGCCAAGGAATCACAATGATTAAGGTTTTATTTACAGTTTTGTATGCAATGCATAAATTAGTGTTGATTGATCACAGATACTCTTGGACAATTCCATATACAACCAGGGATATTAGGGGATAAGACAATGGATGATAAATTGTAATTGTATGCAAAATTACCCCTAATGTAGATTAGAATTATTTGAGAAAAAGTCTTGTATTTACTAGTTTGTATCAACCAATCAAGAGAGATTAAAATTATTAAGCTATTATGATTATGACGTCTAAAAAATTAACCAATGAGTGGCCACTATAAATTTTACCATTGGTCAGTTACAGTGTATACTGGCCTCCAATTGGTTAATTTTTTTTGCGTCATAATCTGAGTCAGCCACTTTTACTAGCTTCAAAATTATGGAAGGTTTTTTTTGCATACGAATGAAGTATGAATATGGATCATGGAAAGAAAACGAAGTAGAGAGTTTCGTCGTATTTTTCCAGTACCTTTTCTTCTATTTTTGCTACCGCGAGGGGGGGGGGGCTCTGACCCTGCGGCGCATATTTCCTAACCCTGCGGGGCAATCATTAACATTTACCTAACCTATCAAAAGCTACTGTGAAAATATTACGAAACATGCTACTTCGTTTTTTTTCCCATGATCCTTACATATTTATAAGAAACATTATAATTGATACAATGTCCCCTTCCTCCCTGATATAAATACAACTAATAGATATAATAATGTTCTTAGGCTTACCCAATTTTTAATTGGATCATAAAATAAACAAAGATGACAACATCCATAAGTAGCAAAACAGAAAAAATCATGGAATGGACACACGGACAAAGAAAGCTATAGAACAGATGTACCGTTGGCATAACAAAGAAAAGAAAGAGAGAGAATATGCAAAAGCTCTGAGAAAATCGCGAAACCCTTCAAAAAAGTAGTTCTGTCTTTTGAAACATGACCAACAGACCAAAAATGTATAGATTATGTGCTTATATGTCATAAAAATCTACAGAACCTAGTAATAGTGTCTAACTTTTTATCTTTGTGACGTAACACAAATCGAAGGATGAGAGGGGAGGTGGGAAAGAAAACCCCTAAAAAAGAGATGGATTTTTGTTATGTCACAAAGATAAAATGTTAGACACTATTACTAGGTTCATAAGTGCTTGTTACTTTGTTGTAATTGTAGGTTTCCTAGTACGTATGCCAATTAAACTTACACAACTCAGAGAGAGAGGGGACAATGGGCTAGTTAATACACTAGTCCTCAAAGTTTTATAAAAACGTTTTCTTATTTGTTGGCTTAAAAACTTTTGGGACTGGTTTTTGATTGGTTGGTTAGTTAAGTTGAGTGTACGAACGTTTTAAACATAAATTTTAACCTTATATGGGTTAATTTTATGTATCATCATTGGGGGTGTGCACAAATTTATCAGCTATTGTCATATCCCTTCAGATCCCTGCAATTGACTGCATCTACCTTGTTTCTAGACTCAAACATACAAAAACACGTGATTTGATTAATTGATTAATTAAATTACAAGACCAACTTATAAATCAAACTTGTCAAACAAATTGTACATCCATCAACAAAGATTGTTCTTCTTTGTCTGATGTACTATCTTTTATTAAATATTTGTCAAGTAACTGATAATATTTTTGTTAAACCAACGGACAGACAGAGAGATGGACATTTATAAAAATTATAGAGTAGCTTCGCTACTAAAAATGATATTGTTGAAATTTATAACCTCTACATTCACCAGGGATCTAAAGAGATACGACAAATGCTGATAAATTGATGTACAGTGTACAGTAGACCCCCAATGACAATGAGTGGAAACGTTTACAGATAAAATGCACCAACCAATCAAAATTGAATAAAGTCTCCAAAGTTGGTGAGCCAACTAATAAGAAAACATTATTATAAAACTTTGGGGACTAGTTTGATATACAGCCCAATGTCCCCTCCCTCTCTGACATTTACGCTGAAAATTGAATCAGTCATTCTTGCAGAGCTGAGGGGCAGCTACTCCGTAACCAGGGCATGTCAGATGTCAGATGCGTGACATTAATAGACAGAATAAGGGGAATACCTTGGCCTTAAACAGGCGTAACTCAATATTATCACTTTGAGGACATCTAGACAATAGTCGTGCTATTAAAGAGTTGGTTGTCTGTT
Organism: Acartia tonsa; assembly: GCA_900241095.1. Lineage (NCBI taxonomy): Eukaryota > Metazoa > Arthropoda > Copepoda > Calanoida > Acartiidae > Acartia > Acartia tonsa. Next base: position 15,274 of record LS050081.1, on the reverse strand, counting down.
GAGTGTTACTTAACCTTATACCCCAGGTATCCTAGGTTGTCCTAGGTTATCCTAGGTTGTTAGATCTGATGTTTAGATGACATTGACAACAGCCTCGCCCGCATGAGCTCATTTACTATAAACAATAGATAAAATACATCTAGATCCCTAACCAGGAAATTTGACTAATAAGAACTAAGTGTAGGTAAATTACGGCCATATTATTAGTTAGAACGTTTACACATTATGGTACGAAATGCCGGTACTCTTTTCATTTTATCAGGCTTTAAAAATACTACCTTTTGGAAATTACTTCGTCCAAATATATCCTCCTTTCTCTAAATACTTATGGATAAAAACGTCCTTGTATGCTTGTTATTCATCCATTAGGCATACAACTCAATGCAAATACAGATAATAAAGGAAAAACAAGCAAGCACATGTCCAAAACACTCAAGGGTAGGAATTCATACGGTGCTTTCCCATAAAATGTCTGTTGAGCACGGAAACTAGCGTGCTCAACAGCAAATTAGCGTGAAGGGGTAGTATTTTCCTATGCCTGTATGTTGGACATAACTCTGCGCGGGATCCTTAACCCTATGGGGTTACCCAGTAACCAATATGACCTGACCTAACCTTACCTAAAGTAAAAAAAACAAACTAACAAAAAAGCATGCACGCCTATGACTAACAAAAAAACATCTTAAGCTTAACATCTAGTTGGATATACGTACATTCCTCATTAAAAAGTAATACGATGTCTGTCTGTGTGTAGCGAAGGATCTCGGAACAGGTGAACATTTACTCCAGGGAAGATAAATAATTTTTCTAGAGGCCTAAAAGAGCGTAACCTTTGCTAGTCAAAGTATTTTAATATAATTGATAAAAGATATACGTGGATAATATAGGGAAAATATAGCTTGCTAATGTTAACATTATTTATTGGTTAGTTCGTTCATTTAGTAATAGTGAAGGTTATGGGGTAAAGATGGTGTGGGGGAAATCTTAGCTCGCTACGAGTTTCACATGAAAATCTGGTGTAACATTCAAGTGATAATACATCCTTTTTAGAGAATCTAAACTTTATGTTACAAGTTGAATGTGTTGAAAAAAGGAGGGCCACTAAGTCTCGGGGTCAAAAATCATATATTTTCAACAAGAAAGATGAAAGAGTTAATTCAATTAAGCTATTTAAGATAAAAGGAATATTCTTTTTATACCAGAGATTATTTAGAATTTTGGACTCCCTAAAACTGGAGAGCTCCACCATTTTTAAGTATCTTTATTTTAGTTTTAAATACAAGGTGTCTTTTGATTTGTGTCTGGAATAAGTCGACCCTCTGACTTCAATTTTAGTTTTTAAAGGAAAAGTAAAAATTAATTTTAAAGGTTGCAGTGGACTTTTGTTCTTATAAAATTTACTACCTACCTTTGGGGTACCGTAGAGAAAAATAATTTCTGTACAGTAGTTTACGGGATCATTTGCTACAGACATACATCCTGTTACTTTTAAATATTAATATAATACTATGTATATGTAAAGCTAAGGATCTCGCTAACCGCTGAACCGATATAATTTTCCTTACAGTGAAGCTTCTTATAGGTCCAGGTTCGGTTTGTAACTTTTTAGGGGACGAATCACCACCTTCCACCACCATGAGAAATAGCTCCTAGAATTGAAGTTAATGGATCGACTAGTTACCTCCACCTTCAATCAAAGAGGCCACTAGCTTAAAGCTGTCGTCAGACAGCCCTACATAAAATTTCGGACACTTATAGAAATTCTACGCATTATGATAATACAATAGTAAACCACAAGCGGTTATAATTGCGTAATTTAAGTCATAATCAATGCCGCCTTTTAACTATCAATAATGTTAAGTTTTTTAATATTATTCCTTTTTAATATTTGAATCTTTATCAATTTATTTCTTACTTAAAAAAATATTGCAATAAATTGATAAATTCAAAGAATTTTTGTATAAGATACCATATTTTGAGCAACTACACCAAAATATAAAACAAAAAGTGATATCCTCTAGCGGCCAAATTCTAGACTAAAATTTATACAAAATTTAGATATCTAAAATGTTTACTGTACTTACAAAAGTTGAGAATATTTGATATAGTGAATATTGGCAAAAAATCAGAAATACCTTGTTCATTTTGAAATAAATCTTAAAAGAGGTAATTTTAATCATTTCTATATAATATACACACTTTGAAACATATTTAAATATATATATTTAAAACATTTGTAGATAAAGGAAACTTAGATGAAAAAGGTTCGTTTAAAATCATAAAGAATTAATAAGTTCCCAAAGTTTTTAACCACCGAAAGAGATATCGTGTTTATGAAAAACTTTAGTTGGCAGTATAATTTCCAGCCCAATGACTCCTTTTACCCAGAGGGGAGCTAAGCTTAGTGTTAAATATAAGTAAAATCATTTAAAGTTTAATTTAAATTAATTCTTTATATTTGTTTTGATATCATATGTATGTATACCAAGCTGCCATCCATAGAAGTTAAATGTTAAAACCTAGGCCAAAATATCCTGATTGATATCATATTAGAAGGGAATCTGACGTCAATTGGCATAGTTCGGCCGAACGTTAGATCTTTTGTCTTCTTTTTTATGAGGCACTATAAGCTGCCCTATTTTACATATCATAATGTGGTTTTTTCCCTCCCCTCGTTTGATTTTTTGTAAGTCCCCGTAAATAAAAGAAAACTTAGCCAACTCATTTTCTATAAATATAATGTTTATCATGTTCGTGTGGTGGTCTGTCAAAAAGATGGACAGACAGGCATGCCTTATTGGAAGAGTATCTCACGCTACTGTAAGGACAAGTTTTAGATTCTTGTTTTTAATCTGAACATCAAATTTATTTCATAGGATTGGAAACATATATTATTTGTATAAACTTGATATTTTATTTATACAATAGATTACTGTGACGTAACAAGTAGCGCATCCACTCGTTGTCGGGAAGGTGATAGGTTCGAATCTCGGCCAAACTCCGCGTCATAACAAAACACTGTACCTGCTTCTCCATTCAGGTGCACGACATAAATAGTTAGAGTAGGGGGAAATCCCTTGGCTCAAAACAGGCGCATTTCATTACAATGCACAGTTGTGGCTTCCAGAAAAACGTTGTGCAATCAAAGGGTTAGAAGAATAAGGGCGTTTGACTATAAAATCATACACACCATTAAGCAAGATTTGGTTCAGAGATACACCAAAATAAGATCGCTTGATGTATGTCGTTCTTTATAGCCTCTCTGAAGTGAAGAAGAACTAAAATATTATAAGAAAACAAACAGAAAAACTATAAAGTAACATGTATAGTAGATGCTTATCAATCGTTCAGAAGTAATTTTAATACAGCAATATAGCTTCAAATAAACAATCCTTACAACAATTAGAAATTAAATTATAATGTTAATAGCCTAAATATATTAACTTTTGCTTCAAAATAATAAGAGTGAGACAAAAACGGTCTAGCTTTAAAAGAAGATGAGTAAATTTCATTGCCCAAATAGCGGTTTAGACGTTAGAACAAAATGATGCATAGAGTTGCTTCGTTTTTATTAAATCTAAAAAATCAGTCAGAAAAAATCTTTAGGTTATCGGTTGACGTCATTTCCATTAAATGGACGGTGGTTTACCTAAAAGTTTCCAGTGTGCATAGAAAGCCTTCCCTCTTATATTAAAAGAGATGGAAAATAAAGTTGAGGGAGGGAGGGTGAGTTTCCAGTGTTTTAGTTTAGGTAAGAGTATATTGGGTTCAAGATATCCCACCAGGTTTAGGACATTGCTGGTATAGGCCCCGTGATAGGATTTGTGATCACTTGTCTACTTGGTTGACGGTTGCAGTTGGTCCTGAAGCTGCTGAAAAAAGTTATCGGCTGCAGAGCACTAAACATGGTTCTGTTCTGTGATCTTTCAACGTCATGTTTTTTGAACATTGTGTAGCTCAAGATGCAAATATATTTTGACTGTTTTGCACATTGTGTAGCTCAAAGATGGAAATATATATAGAAACATATTTTGACTTAAAAGCGCATCTACTCTAAAACTTATGTTTTTATTTTGTAACCTATTTTTACAATTATATACCATTACCTGTCTTATTACATTTGGAAAATGTAAATTTAGAGCGTAGCCGCGCGTCAGCCGCCTATAAGCCTCAGGGAAATCAACCTTTTATGATTTTAAAAACCATCAGGAAGTCTTAAGCTGACCTAGATATGGCAATCTTTCTTTTCAAAATTTGCTCAAAACATTCAAACGGGTTTAAATTCATAGCTTAATCAAGGCGGACGAGACTGAATTTTTAAGTCACTACAGGTGAAAATTAAAATTACCTGAATAAAATTTGCTAAATACAACTTCAAACAATAGTAGCTTTAAAAAAAATAACCAGTGTTGAATTTTTTATTGATGCTAATTCAAAATTATTGGTCAGCATAAAAAAAGGTAATAGTTATTTATCGCATCGTATTATAGACACAGCTGTGTTAAACTATTCAAAACAACATAATTGAGATCACATATGCTACCTATCATCCTTGATTATACTAATCTAATATATTCTATCCATCATCTTATTTCAAGAGGGTTGTCTATCATCTTTAGGGACTTTACAAGCTAAATTTTAATAGATACAGATATGCTTCCTGGGTAGTTCCAGAAAAGGAATTTATCATATATTTTAACTTTTTTCCTTTTAGATATTGGGTTTAGTGACTCCCAATATTCAACCCTTTCATTGAACGACCTTTGTCCTGACTGTCCATGGTTATGTGCTGCGCCTGTTTATGGACCAGGGTATTCCCCTTACTCTAACTATCTATGTCTTGCACCTGAAATAGCAGCAATAAAACAATTTTTTACGTATTTAGTTATTATTCGGTGTCGGGCCGAGATTCATACCTATTACCTCCCAGAGGCCAAGCGAAATAAGATAAATTAAGAAGATAAAAAGGATTAACATTTAACTAAAACTTTGTCTAAATAAAGACTAAATGTCTGTGATAATGAAAGTTCAATTATAGAAAAAGAAAAAAATCATAAAAAAATACTTTTTACCCATTTCTTTTTAAAGAAATTTAGATACTGTAGGAGTGCGTCCTTGTTTGACAGGCTTCTCAGTTCTTTGAATAACGAACTTAGGTGTAGACATATGGACGTACAGATCACTAATTATAGATCAGCTACGCTGATATGGAATCATAAAGCCAGTTTAAGTTTATTTTAGTATATTAATATGGTATAAAGATATACAAAGTTAAATAATAAAGGCAAAAAACAAGCAATTACAATGGTTCTGTTTAATTTTATGTCTATCCCTGTCTTTGGGAGACAGGATAGACTACAGGGGAAACTCACTTGGAAAGATTAAATCAGCATCTGCTGAGAACTAAATTTGTCCAGTGATTTAGTGGTTAGTGATATCTTACTGTACAAAGAGACAGCAGACAGACATATTATTACTAACATATATTATATAGGTATAGGCTATAGATGTAAAATTATTGAGAAACCTTACTCATGATACTATTTCTTTCTTGAAATAACAAGGATGACAACATCCATAAGTAGCGAAGCACAAAAAATCATGGATGGGAATACGTACAAGTAGATTTAAAGTGTATTTATTAAAATCAAGAATAGATTTATTGGAGAAAATAAACACATATTTTGTATAATGATGACGGTCAAAGTAAATTACATAAAAGATGCTCATAACAATGGGAAAAATTATTTTGATACTGATATCCCAAAAAAGTTTTAAAATTGGACCAAAAACACCAAAGATATGGGGAAATATGTAAAACATATAAAAATAGCCAAAAACCTGCTTAAAGGCAGTCTGACCCCCATGGTTGTATTTTTAAAACGACAGGAAATTTAATTTTTTTATCTTACCTAAAGAATTTGGAAAATTGGACTATATACATCAGAGATATGAAAAATAAGGGAAAAAT
>LS050079.1:0-11186 GCA_900241095.1 Acartia tonsa | reverse complement strand
TTTTTTTTTCAAAAAACTTAAAATTTTACCTTTTTTAAAAAAATTTTTTTGGGGGGGACGGGGGGGATTTCCCCCCCCCCCCCCCCCCCTCCCTTTAATGTGAATCCCCAAATTACCTTAAAACGGCCAGATCTGGGAAGATGGTGTATATCTTCCTGGCCACAGCCATGTTGGCCAGTAACATGAACTCCTCTATCAGCTTGTTACTATGCTTGTGCTCATACACCTGTAAAAAACAACATGTGCTAAATATGCAGGGATTAGAAAATGGACGATAAATAAATGGAGGTACATACAATTACCCAATGATGAATATTGAAAAACAAAATTAACACTTATGTAGAATAAAACTATTGGTTGAACCAATGAACACTCAGCTTTTTGAAGGAACCAATCAAATTTTATAAAAGTACACCCAAAGTTTGTAAGCTAAAGAATAGAAAACCGTGATTATAACTTAGGGTAGGTACAAGTGTAATTAACACTTCAAAGGTCTTAGAAATTGTGTATCTCTAAACAACTATTTAAATGAATTTTACATTGCGGCAGTAGGAACCTTTTTTAACATATTTCAAAATTGTACGAAAACTAAAAATATTTTACCTTAAAAGAGTAAGGCATGCCATCTGAGTTAAGTTCAAATGCCAATTTTGGTTGAGATATTTTCAGATAACCGTTACTCTCTCTTTTTGATCTAAATACCAGAGAAATTGAATTCATAAGTAGCGCGATAATAACAGATATGAAAGTTCAGTAAAATACAACAAAATGGGAAAATATCCTTATACAAAAGTATTAGAATGTCTGTGCGTCTGTCTGTCTATACCGAATAATCTCAATAATCGCTAAACCGATATGATTGTCCTATACCTACAGTATAAATTCTCGAGGTCTTGTGAAGCTGTATATCTATTTTGTGGGAGGGTACCTACCGCCACCATACCGAGAGAAATAACCCCAAAACATTTCTTGAACTAAAAATAAAAGTGAAAGGGTGGTCGACTTCCAATGATGTTACACAAAATTACCCCTTTCTGTAGATTAAAATTATTGGTTGAAACGTTTGAACACTCAACTTAAAGAAACAACCAATCAAAATTCACTGAAGTCCCTAAAGTTGTTAAGCCAACGAATAAGAAAACTTTGGGGACTTGTGTAATAAACAGTACATTGTCCCCTCTCTTTCAATATCAATAGGAATGTGTACCTAAGAACGAGGGCAAGTTTCTGAAGCATATTTACTCTCTCGGCAATTATTTCTTGGTTGAAAGGTTCCTGGATGTCTAAATACATATAAAATATTATTTATTTGTAACTAATCATTTTTCCTTAATCGATTTTTAAAAGAATTTAACATGTAAGGACATAACCCATAATTAAGAATTTATTATTACTTGGATCTAACACCATGTACTCTAATATTAATATAATCTTATTATTTTTTTTCCAAGTATGGCTAACGAACCGATGAATATCCGGTAGATTAGAACCGGTTCTCTGCCATATCAAAAATTATGAATTTAATAACCAGAGCCTTCGGCCCATCGAGGCTATAAAACTGGTTTTAATCTTATAATTGTTCATTTTATTATCGATCCGCAGAAGCTGTCTATATTACGATGCGATAAATAACTATTCTAATAGGCATCCTTGCTGTATAATTATGACTATCAAACCTGGAATTATTCCATCCTCCCATGATTTCCTGTCTGGTTCATCTATCATCATTTGAGCATGGTCGTATGATAACTTGACACAGCTTCGTATCACAGTTCTTCCAAACCATTCGGATAGGATTTTACCCTAAACAAATTTCATAAATCTTTTTTATAATTCTTGTAAACTAATTCTTTCATGTATCTATTTTTGTATCCTAATGATTGTAATTTTGAAAGGATATTAGCCTAAAACAAAAAAAAATATCTATAAGATAAATATTAATAGCTAAAAGCCAGACCTATTTCTTCTTTAGAACATATGCCTATATTTACTGGTTTGTTTATTTAACAGAGATAAACAAATATTTACTCTTCATCATAGCCATTAGAAAACATCATTAAATTAATTTTTTATTAAAAGTAAGGGATATAACAGGGGACGATAAATTGTTTAAAACTCCAAAATTACCTCTTCCATAGATTAGGTATTATCATTGGTTGGAAAGTTTATATTTAAGCAAACGAAAAACAGAATGTGAACTTAAATTACCATTTTAATTTACAGTCCAATGTCCACTCCACCCCTGCAAAAATCTAAACCTAATTATTACTGAAATTTTAAGAGACTTTATAAAAACAAAATATCACCTCTTGGTCTATAGTCCACTCTACACTGTAGGACAGTCTGTCCACCCCTGGGTTCAGGGAGCACAGGTTTTCACAGAGGGGCCGGGGCAGCATGGGTATCACCCTCTGGGCCAGGTACGTAGAGGTGGTCCGCTCCGAGGCAGTTAGGTCCAAGGAGGTGTCCTCACGTACAAAGTAGGAGACATCTAAAATAAATGTCGTTACTACACAAATTGTTTTTCTTTAAAGAATAAATCTCCAAATCCGTCCCGACACTATTACTGTGTTTTTTGTGTATATGATAAAGCTGTAAATAACTTTGTTTTTAATTAGATAGCTGCTCCACTTTCTACATCATACTTTTTAGTTACAAAAAAATGTCATGCTAGGTTTCAAATCGATAAGATGATTATAAAATGCCAAAAATTATAAGAAAAGATATGCTTTTGATAAATAAACCTGCAATATGAACTCCCACAGTATATACTCCATCATCATTGAGAGTGATAGACAAAGCATCGTCCAGATCTCTGGCAGTTTTAGGATCAATGGTAAATACACACTCAGACCGAAAATCTCTGAATTTTTGACCTTTATAATTTCTATAAACAAAACCTGGCAATGTAAGTAAATTAAAAATAAGGGGTAGGGCAGTTTTTTATGCTTAACCCTTGCGGGGGGAAGGGGCTAACTATGCGGGGCTACCCCTACTACTCAATATAACCTCATACCTAGAGTGAATCACTAACACACATAAACAATCTACAATCTATTTTCAATCTCTTAGTCTATGGGTAAAAGAATAACGCAACATTACTTATAGGTTTTTAAAAACTTAGGGTACTATCGCGAATGCCGTGTTATCTGTTCATTAAAAAATTCAATATAAATAAGAAAGGAAAAATTCCTGCGTAATTTTATTTCTTCAGGGGGTATACTCCAAGTCTCATGGTTGGGGGGTAAATCAGCTAATACCTGAAATTCAAAAAATATTTTTCACTTCTAGAAATACATTGCATTGTAAACAAAAGGCTCTTTCTTTATCTTTACTCCTATAACTTAACCTTGGAAAGCATAAAAAATACCTACAGCTTTTTAAAAAAGTTTGTCTTCCCCAATTTTTATTTGTGAAATTCTATAAATTATAACAAATAATCATTAGGGAGAAAGAAAGGATTGTCGATTAATAATCCCTACCTCTGGTGAGAACTCCTGGAAGTCAATGTTAAGATCATAAAGAATGGCATCTGTCCTAGCATTGATATCATCCGTATCACCCAGGCTCTTAATCAAAGATCCACCAGCCTTTCCAGGAGACTCCCAGCTTTCAACTCTAAACAAAATATGAGTTAACTGGGTTGTTAGCAAGGAGAGAGGTGGCAATGAGTTATAAAAAAAACTGGTACCCAAAGTTAAACAACCACATTATGTTATTCGTTGGATCTGATTGAATTTAAGTTTTAATTTTAGTTACAAAATAGTGACATAACTTTTTTACCATATAATTTTATTCTACAGAAGGGGTAACTTTGTTTATCCAGTTTTCTAAGAATATTAAAATGTACAATCATAAGATTAAAATCATTTTTTTTACCCGGGACATCGGCATCTCGGGGCTGAAAAACTGGTCTAATACTTGTACATTTTTATATCCGAGCAAAGCTGTTTATATACGATGCAATAAATAACTATACCTGGCCAGAAACAAGGTATTACTAAACTCTTGCCATTTCTGAAGAAACATGTCAGGACATTGTTCCATGGGTATGTTTAGTCGCGGAATCCGCGAGTCTGTGGGAGAGAACAGAGCGCACCGCGGGTTGCGGTCAGCGTGTGGCCGTAGGGTGCCAACCGCGCAGCGGTTGTGCTTGAACTCTACAATATTCACCACCCTAATAAAGATTATATATGTTTAAAAAGCGTGAGATTTTTTAGTAAATAGTAAAAAATGACAGACTAATTAAAAATGATGTACTAAAGCAGCGCAGCAACAATATTTTTTAAAATATATAAAATTAGTATCACCTTTTTGACCTAAGCAACTTCAACCCAACCAATTAGCCTTAAACCTGCCATAAACAGATACTAAAATTCCCTAGAAGTTGAAGAACGAGATCTTTTTAATATGAATTGAATCAAATAACATGAGCAAGTAATTTAATTTAACCTGCCGCAACGCTGTAGAAACTGATCAGCCAGTGGGTGCTGGATCACATCCCCCAACTTAAATTCAACTTTTGGAATCTTGGCTGGCTTGCTACCTCTGTTGGCCTAGGTATTACATATTAATTATTGGTAAAGACGTTAAAACAAATAGACTGGATATAATTAAATGAAACAATACAAGTTTTAATGTCATTAGGACAGCTCTCAAATGTCGTTTAAAGCATCGATCTAAGTTATCAGTTGTGGGCGGACAGTCCCCCAACAAAAATGAAAAAAAGCTTCTCACTAAAAAAAATTTACCTGAAAGATCACAGATTCATTGGCGGATTTCTTCTTTTCCTTCTTTCCCGTATTTTTCCTATTTGAATTGGCGACATCGCCGGTTGTGACAACAGTTTCAACAATAATATCATCATTAGTATCACAGTTTGGTGTAGCATCACAGACTTTTTCATCCACAGATTTATCATCAATGGTAAATACACCTATTTTATCATCAATGCCACTTTGATCAGTATTTTCAACTGTGGAAGATTCATTGGCATTTTGAGGAGGACAATTTTCTATAGCTGCAACATGTTCAGCAAGCTTCTCACCAGGATTAAGGCCAAGAGCTGACATTCTAGAAAATAAATGAATTGGTCATAACTGAGAAAACCAAAAAAACGACTTCAAATTAAATTTCATTAGTTTTAGCCACAAAAGCCTTGAAAACATGAAGTAAAAAGGCATATACCTATAGAACAGACAGAAAATTTAGAGTAATTTATTATTTTGCTGTATTAAAAAAAACAGTTCTTACTTGACTACACTTTGTTCAACGGCAGTGATAAGATCATCACTCACGTCGCTCTCATAATCCTCGGTAGAATCTAATGATTCAAGCTCATCAGGGGCAACTAGATAATAATATTTTGTTAATCACGCAGCAACTTTTAAACTATTAATCAGGGGGGTAGACCATTACTAACATAATATTATGTAGAACTAGAATTAAAATGATCAAGTTTATAATGTGAAGCTAGATAAAAGCTTTTTTTTAAGTAAAGCTACTTTATAACTATAGTCTGTCTTACTCTGAACTTAAGACTGGCTATCTTACACTTGTAACCCAACTTTTACTTTCATAGATATAAAAATTTAAGGAAAATTAAATCTTACATTATACAATCCATATAATTTTTCATAAGTTGAACCAAATAAAAAGTTTACAAATCCACCCACCACAAAGACATAAACCTGTCCTATGAATTGTAGATATGTCGATTAGATGTTAGGCAAAAACACACATTTTTATATATTTACCTATGGTTACAGCTTGCTTATTTTTTGTTTTCTTTGGCTTGACAGTGACATCCTTGTTTATCTGAACTTGCTGAAGAATATCATTAGCCAAGTGATCCACATTGATGTCACTAACATCCCATGGCGTGTTTGAGACGCTTACCTACATTTTTTGTTGCATTTCAGGACAAACTATCATTTGAAATATGGATCTTATTGGAATGATGGCAGGTATCATTTCTGATAATTTAAAATGGTGATTAAAATTAATTGAATGGATTTAAAACCTACCTTCAAATCGGCATAAAAATATCTCCAAATAAAGTTAATAAAAAACAGAATATGCGGGAAAACTGACGCACATCTCAGTTCCTTTTAGAGACTTTTAGAGACTTTTAGAGGAGATTTTACGTTAGAGACTCAAACAAAAATTTAAGTAGGTATCCAGTGAAGATTATTTTATCTTTCATTCGCTGCTCATTGAAACCTTAAAATACCTATAATAACTTCTCTAGTACTAATTTAAATACAGACGAACAGACAGTTCCTAGGTATAATGTAGCTGCGCTATCAACAAGTTTTGTCCGTTCCTTGGCCAATTTAGATCCAAACATTGGAGCATTCGTCACAGGATTTTCATCTTAAAACACAAGGATAACGAAATAAGTAAATAGGCATGAAAAGTCAGTGCTATGGCAATGAAAAATATTTTTTCTTAATTTATTACTCAAAATGAAATAGTTAAAATGAAATAGAACTCCCGTATTTGTAGGATGGGGGGGGGGGAGGGGATTGGGTAAAGGTACTAGAAGGGGGAAATCTTTAATTTAAACCGCTGTGTGTTTCAATTTATTAGAGAACATAAAATCTGGTGTAAGATCCAAGTGATAATACATCCATTACTTGTGGCGCAACCTCTTTTACCTAGCAACAGTGATAAATAAAAAATATTTTTATAGAGTCCTAAAATCTCAATCTTTAAATTTGCCGATTTACTTATAAAGTTATCCCCTGCCTTCCACAAGACTAGAATCATTAATTTCATCATCAAGAACAATTACAGAGTTATCTATTTGGGCCGTGGAAGTATTGGCATTATCTTTGATATCTGATTCTTCCATGGTGTTTTCTTGTTTAAGATTGAAAACAGCACTTTTGTGGAGGATTTTGTAATCATCTTCACTGCCATTAGTTTCCAAGTAGTCCTAAGAATAAAATAATATAGATCTTTAGAATAGCTACTTAATAATATAAAATGTTGGCGGTTTTAATTTAAGTGCCTAGTCGACCACAGAAACCACACCCCTATCCCCCTATTTTGAAGTAAATTAAAACAAAGGGGTGGGAGAAGGGAGTCTGTATTATACTGTACAGTCTCAACTGTAGCCGGTCGGTCATGTCGAAAAAATCAATCCCTACCCCTTGTTATATTTCAAAAATAAGGAAGGGGATGGGGCTCTGTTCTCTAAAGAACCAAGATTTCTGGCTAACAGGTACATAGATCCTCTCAGCTACAATTATGACTACACTAGAGGTGCAAGATCCCACTAACCGATACTGTATTTCCTATGTGAGAAAGTATCAAACTTGAACTTACCTGAATACAATCATGAAGTATATTCCATTTATCTGGTGGGTCTACCTCAACTATCACGAGATCTCCATTCAAAGCTCGGTTTCGATCCCTATTAAGAGTGAAGTCATTAAACTATTATTCAATCACGGCTACGAAAGCGATTGAGACCAGTTTGAAACCGTGGGAAAAACGTATATTATGTAATTTTTCATTTCCGAATTCATGGACAATTGTCCATAAAACCATAATAGAAATAAAGATATCGATCCTACTATTTCTTTTTTTAAAGATAAAACACTAAGTAGTTTTTGAAGTGTAAAATTATTTGGCCAAGCGTCCAAAGACAAACCTAAAATGCAGATTTTGTCATGTAAAAACAAGTTTGGCCTGTTTATAATACAATGCAGTCCCCTTCTTTTACTATCAACAATCAACATTCATTGTGTGGCTACAAAAACTAAGCGTTGCCACCCAAAATCACAAAATTTTACAAATATTTTTTTTTAATTATTTCAGTTCTTTGAGACAGCTAGGTACTACAAACGTCTTTGTATGCATGTGCTGCGATTATGGCTGAGATTCGAACCCAAACCTGCGTACGCGTAATAGGAAAAAATACAAACCTGACTCCTTTGATATAAATATCAGAAGAACCGTCGGGGGTACAGATAAATGCGTCCTCATAGCTTTTAGGGTTTATCCTTAATAATATTGTAACTTTAGAATATATTATACTAGCGTCCTTAGCATATAAGGGCTCTGTATTCGAAGGGATAAGGATTGGCAGAAAACAGCATAAATCCATCACAAAACTTAAATCTAAAAACAAAATAGCCTAAATCCATCCCGGGCCATTTGTGAGGATTAACTAAAATGAAAAACTCAATCGGATCAGTAGTTATCTAAAACCTTTATACTTTGTATCATTGGATAAATAGCGCAGCTACACTATTTGTAAGTTCAATGGACGAATTGTCAATAAAAACCCAATCCTTTGACATTTGTCTATAAATCATAATTGTGGATTAATCTCAAGAGTCCATGAATAAAGGATAAATAAAGTAGGACACTTGCCATACTTATTTAAGGCAGCTACGAGTAGTAATCAAGCTATGGTTTGAAAAGTGTAACTAAAAACTTGTGCTGGGATCTAAATGGATAAGACAATATAGAGATGAAATAATGTCGTCCCTTAATTTTTGTTTTAACAAAATTAAAATCATTGGTGGAAAAGTTTGTACCTACAAGGCTACAACCCTATCAGTATATTAGATTAAAAACTCCACAAATTGAGAGATCGTGTTTTAAAACTTTGGGGACCAGTATCATTTACAGTCCATTTTCCCCTCCCTCCCCAATCTAGAATCCTTTGGTGACATCCCAAATAAATTACACTTTTGATTGCCTACCTGAGAGTGGCCTGAATGAGAGACCCGGGGCCAACATGTTGGGTGGCCAATCCACGTGCAACTATCATATTCACAGGCATGTAGGGCTCGAACTGGCGATTGTTGCTCCAAGTGTTTTGATTTCCTTTAGGCTTGTTGGGGGTGGCTCTAGGTGTTCGTTTTACGCCCCCAGGAGTTCTCTCCTTTTCAAAAGGATAAGGGATATATAAATAATTGGCCAAAGTGTGAAAACAGTTTAAAATGTATCTTACATAAAAAAAATAGTCTAATAAAGCATCATCTGCAACTTAAACTTAAACTTAAACGCAAAAGCAAACTTTCATAGTATAATTTCAAATATTTAGCAGGGGGATAATGTGATGATTTTATTCATCAAATACTGTGATAAATGTTATTCTGCCTTTTATATCTGCCATTCAAGGATATTTTTGTTGTGAGCTTTTTAAATTACTTTAAACTCTACAATTCATTTGATACTTTTTAGAGAAAAAAAAGCTTCTCAGTTTTATCCATATAAAATTGGAAATTTTCTAAAAGGGGACTATCCACAAACGAGAGCAAGTCACGTGATTCTAAGCACCTTACAGCATTGATCCATAGTATTTTTTAGTGAATATACTAGGTTTATGTTTAATATTTGGTTTATCGACTAAAAAGTTAGGTTTCACCATGGTTTTATATGAAAAAAAAACTTTGAAAAGTAATGCATTTTTTGGTGCAATATCATCAAATGTTTTGATGAGTTCAAACTGTTTTTTAAAAGCTTTAACACAAAAGTATATTATTTTGATTATAAATGTATATTTAGAAAAAGGGTTGGTAACTTGTAATATTGTAAACAGTTTAATTAGAGTTCTTTTGTAATTTACAGCATTTGATGCTTTTCTGCCGTGTTATTTTATTTTGTCCTTTGAACTCAACAAAGCATTCGATGATATTGCATCAAAAAACGATTTACATTTCAAGGTTTTTTCATATTAAACCATGGTAAAACCCAACTTTTTATTTGATAAACCAAATATTAAACATAAACCTAGTATATTCACTAAAAGAATACTATGGATCAATGCTGGAAGGTGCTTAGAATCACTTGCTCTCGTTCGTGGAAAGTTCCCTTTTTCAAAGGAGGGTCCTTAAAAGTAAATAAAAACAGTTTAAAAGATTTTTAACAGAATTATTTTGGAACGAAAAGCTAATTTTGAAAAATCATTTATTTCTAATCTTACATCATTATGTTGTTCTGTGAACAAAAATGTTGTGGAAAATGGAATAAACTGTATCCAAACATTGAACAAACTGTTGCAGCTGTGGCAATTAATCACTGCTGAATTATGATTGATTTAGAATGACCCCGATATTAAAGAAGAACCTTTGGATTTTTCAAAAGATTCCAAACCTCCAGCTGTTGGGGGTATTAAGGTACCCAAAGAGGATGTTGGTATCCAAACTAGATCCCCTACACCCCCCACCTTTGCAACCGAGTGGGAGGAGGGTGTAAGAAGCACAGTTTGGAATCCTGGATACCTACCCCAGCCTTTCCCAACAGGTAAATAAGACAGGGTTCTAAAGGGATATGACAATGGTCAATTTAAAAGATTATTCTCAAAATTACAATTGGTGGTTACAAGTCCGTACGTCCATTTTAAACATGTTGATTTTTTTTACTTTTTTAACAACAATTTTTTATGTGATAAAATTATCCGATTGATGTGATTTTTGGATTACTGATTCCTTTTATAATAAGGTACAGTATTTTGAGCGAAGCTTGTCTATATTCAAGTCCTAAACATGTCAGTATGTCCTTAAACAGAATTCTGTATTTAAGAAGTTTTGTAACAAATTTACGTATAATTTAGTCAAAACTTGTGTATTCAGTCTGAAACAGTCTGATTTAATGTTCCTCTTTCATACCGTTTCAGAGCTTCGCTTTCATGGATGTTGTCATACTTGTTGTGTTGCGTTTTAGTAACATAAAACCAACTTCATTTAAAAAAACTTTAATTACATAAAAAATAAGAGTTCTACAAAAACACCGATTGCATATCTAAATTCTATGGATTATTTTACATCTACTACTTACTAAAAGCACCGACTAGCTATTTTTTAAAAAATCACAAAAGTTAGGACACCTTTTTAAAATATATACTCAAATAGGGATGATAATATAGCCTAATTTACCTATGCTATAGATAAAAACACAACTTTTTTCAATTTTTTTTTCTTGCAATTGTTTCACTGATTAAAAAGAGAATCAGTTCTAATGAAGATGTTAAAAAAAGAATAAAATATATATGTCTTTGCATTTTGAATCTTTTCTGAGAGTCTGAGTGGAACACGAAATTGCCTCTAATTGTGCATATAAACTTAGATACTTATTTACCAAAATAAGGGGGGGGGGGAAGTTTTGACACATTTGCGTAAACAGTGAGTATAGGCTTTATCTTTGGACTGAGAGGATAGGTTATT
>LS050076.1:5390-19619 GCA_900241095.1 Acartia tonsa | reverse complement strand
AATATTATGTATAATAATCTGCATAGTGAGGCTAAGTTTGTGTTATTTATTCATTCATTTCTAACTGTTAAAGTTTGTTTTCATTTATTCTCACCGAGCTGCAGATCAAGATGACAACTTTGGTGTTCCCATTTTGTATCAGTCAGAGATGAATGTGTTATGTGATGTGATGACGTTTGTTTGTATGTTTGCCTGTTTGTCTGTCAGTTTCTTCTTCTTATGTGCCACAATTTTATTAATTGCTTAACTTTAAAAACATTTTTTTTCTTCAAATATTTGATTTTCAAAAATATTTTTGCTTTTTAGGTAAAGTTGTCCATAAAAATTTTGCTCAAAAGGATTTGTAAAAGTTTAATGAGTTGATAAAAATTGTAAGCTTAACGGAGGATATATGACTATTGGTTGACTGCATGTAGGTGTGTGTGTGTGAGTGTGTGTATTGTGCACGGAGCGCGCCAATGCACCAAGATTGTGTGTGTGCGGAGCACAGAGTTGAGGATGCAGGCTCTGAGAAGCGTGCACACAAACGCACAGACTCACACACACACACATACAATGAAGTGTAGTGTCCTCCCCCTCAATGGATTGCATTCTCCGTCACGAAATTTTTCACTTAAAATGTCTGGCGGTGGCTCTTTTTTTAACATTAAAAAAATATGCAATTCTTTTTTTTTTCTTTCCACTTTTTAACAAAAAATCATCGTCTTCCAAAAGTCTAAATCAATCATTAAAGTTGGGCCAGAAGCTGTGAAAAAATGTTGACTATTAAGTGGCTGTAAAACATACATTTTTTGCAGCAAGTACTTCATCTTCCAGCATTAACCTGGGCTCCTCTTTTTTTTCTTTTCTTCCCCCATCTTGCCATGTGCAGCCTGAAAACCATACAAAATTGAACTACATGTTTTCTCTTGTATTTTCAGCCAGCCTAGAATTATATTCTGGTGCTGCTGTCGAGAGAAATAAGACAAAGAGCAAGAAAATTGATGTATGTGTTTTGTTATATGTAAGTATCATTTTAAAATATTTTATACACCTAAACCTTCCCCCACGGTACAGAAAAACTTGATACATTTCCCCAATCTTAAAAACACTCTGAGATTTAAATTAATTGATATCGCTCTTAATTGGAAACACGGATACATGAAGACATTTGACCGAAGATATTTCTCTATATACGCTATAGTGAGGCCGGGTGTATGTACGAGGCTAGTCGGGTTGCAAGATCTGATATAGTTATCTACGGTCTTGTAAGGATCACTATCATATTGCACAGAGGGCAACCATTGGCTTTAATAAAAAAAACTTATTTTATAGGGGAAAGGGACGCTCGTATTTTTGGCCCATGTCGACCCTAGCAACATCTTTTACTTTTAGCAAAACCCGAACAAAGAGTTAAAAAGGAAGATTGGTTGAAAATGTGAGGTGGGGTAAAGAACTGCTTCATATAAAGAGAGAGGAGAATCCATAATGGAAGAAAATTTTGTTTGAAAAGCCTAGAATGGTAAAGAGGGTTGGTTAGAGGGACGGGGGTGGTTAAAAAAAATGGGTCCTCCTTGGACTGGGGTAGGAATCTATTAAGAAGAAGAAAAAGGCATAGAGGGGGGAGGGGGGGAGGGTGTTGGGTGCACACAAAATTATCTGGGCGCCTCAGGTAAAGAAGTAAAATGCGCGGACTTGAAAGAGTTTTGTTTGGGAGGGCAAGAAAGGGCGCAATGTGCACGGGGAATGGAAAAGAAAGGGACGCGGCATTTCTTTTGCTGCATTTTAGGCGAAATATGCGATATTAGAAAAAAGAGGGAAGGAGCATTAAAGCATTTATATATATATCATACATAGATTACATACATATATAATACATATACATGGGAAATATATTTGAAGAAGGGGGGTAGCTTGGCCCAGCAAAGAAACTAAGAGAAATTCTATTTTCAATTGAATTGCATTGAGATCCCACCACCCAATTTCTTTCATACTTCCACCACCCCCCCCCTTCTTTTAAAAATAAAGATCTATAACCTGTATCATCTTTTTACAACTTTTAACAGGATTTCAGATTTCAAATTTTACCAAAACCTAAAGTTGAACTTAAAATTTAATTAAGGATCAATATAAAATTTGCACTTAAACTATTTTTTAAGCTTTTTATAAAGCCTATAAAAAATGACGTCATACAGGCCTTCCATTGGTCAAATGAAATGTATTCTGCCATTGGTAATTTAGTCTGTGTATTGGATAATCATTGGCCATTTGTATTTTATGACGTCATTTTTTTAAGCATCATAAAGAGCATCCTATTTTTTGTTTGTTTTTATTCTTTATAGCTTCTTTCATAGGCGTCAGGAAGGGATGTATCAACATCATTAAAAATATGTTGTTATTATGTCAGCATATGTATATTGTATGTAAATAGTTATAGTTTGTCTATATGTCATTAATATGTCAGTGCCGACAACTTTTTATTAAAACCACAAGCTTTTTATAGTGCATATAAAAAATGACATCATACTCATCTACAATTGATCAATTAAAATGTATACTGGCCTGCCATTGGTAATTTAGTCTCTGTATTGTCCTATCGTTGCATGACTTTATTTTTTTTTATAAAAACTACAGCTTCTTAAAACTATATAATCGCCAATCAAAATAATATCAACAGTTTTGACAGGATCCCTTTAGAATTTAGAATTTAAACGCACCTTTAGTCTATAAAGGTACCCTACAAATATTTTGACCCCAGAGGCCAGGTTGCAGCCGCTAGTAAAGTAATAATGTAATTGTTTTCAAATAAAACTGAATACATGCAAAAAGAAGAAAATAAAGTTGTATCTGAACACAATATTTAGGTTTAAGAGTTTACAATTATATTTTAAACTTTATCTTGTCATAAAATGAAACTTTTGTTAGTAAAACATTTATATTGCTTTGTGTTTCAGAGCTGTTAAGCGTTCTAACTCACAACAATCAGGGATCTAAAGGGATAAGACAATGGCCAATAAATTTATGTACATCCCCAATGATAATACACAAAATTAGCTCTTCTGTAGATTACAATTGGTGGTTGAAACGTTTTGACACACAACTTAATAAAACAACCGATCAAATTCATCATCTGTCCCCAAAGTTGTTAAGCCAACGAAGAAGAAATCGTTATAACAAACTTTGGGGACTAGTTTAATAAACAATTTATTGTCCCCTTCTCTATGCACAACAATCTTTTATTTATAAAACTAGCGGCTTCCCATCCAGCCTCTTTGGGTTTTGATCCATCAAATTTAATTTTTGTTTCAAAATGTGATTTTTCCCTCTTTATTATATAAATATAAGTTTGAAGTAGATTTTTCTAAAGAAAACAGCCAAGTATTAGTCTGACTAATGAAAAAACAAAAGCATAGAAATATCATAGGCTAGGTGAATCCACACAATAATTCAGACTTCAATCTTTACTAACTCTTCAGTTTTGTGAAATGACTAAGACTTCTATTTGTAAGATATGTAATGTTTAAGCTAATATTAAAATTAAAGATGAGTGCTTTCATTAAAATCTACTTCTTGATCACCAATCACCTCACCCTCTCTCCAATATTTTTTTTTTACAATTTTTGCGAAAGAGAAATATTTCTACCCCATTGGGACACTATTCCTACGTATAATTTACTTTTACACTAACCTAAACTAAACAGTAATAAGTTTACTTGTGGTCCAGATTTCATTTGGGGGAAACCGCCGAAATAAAAAAACTTTTTACCTTTTGCAATAATTTGTAATACTGCAAAACGTTCTTTGTGTTTAAAATCCTACATCAAACATCTACTTTAATATATGTACACCTTCATATATACATTTTTTATTAGCTCTGGACACAAATAAAATCCTTTATAGTTATTATTTATCGCATCGTATTATAGACAGCTTTCCGAGGAAGATTAAAATGAAAAATTATAAGATTAAATAAAAGTTTTATTAGTCCCGAGTGGCCGAAGTCCCATGCTAACAAAACTAGTATTAATTTCACGATTTTTGTTTAATTATTTGTGGAAAGTTAACTGTAATAAGATGCAATACATGAATTTTAAGTATGGGGTCTGTGCTCAACCAGGCACTTTAGGGGGAATGATTTGGTGAGAAAGGATGTACCGTTGATTCCAAAACTTCCTGGTTAAATTTCATGGGGTGTACAGTTAAACACACATCACCTACCAAAAATCTATCAATTCAATGGAATTTTCTAGTGGTATAACCTAAAACTATGAAATTTAATTAGGTTATGTTCGTTACATGATTTATAGCCCGGTCTATTGAAATACATATCGCACCCAGGGATCTAAAGGGATAAGACAATGACTGATAAATTGATGCGCATCCCCAATGATGATACACAAAATTACCCTTTCTATATGTTAAAATAAGTGGTCGTAACGTTGTGGACAGTCAACTTACTAAATTAAACAAAAGTTCCCAAAGTTGTTAAGCTAACAAATGATAAAACACTATTAAAAAACTTTGGGGACTAGTGTAAAAAATAGCCCCATGTCTCCTTCCTCCCTGTATCGCACCAGAAAAAAAACCATCTCTCCCCTCTCTTGGTTTCAAATTTGTAAGCTTGACATTCGGATAGCATTTGACAAAGTACAATTTCTTCTTCTTTATTTTCTTTGTTGCAAAACTTAATGTTATATTTGCTCTTGGGTAAAGTTGGAAAATTAAATTATATAAAAAATATTCATATCTCATTTCTTAGATTTAATAAAAAAAAACAAGGATAAAAGTTTACATATGGTAGTAAAAAAGTTAAAAATCACTGATTATGATGCTTCAGCTTTGGACTTGGAGAATATTTTTGGTTTAAATGTTGGGGTTTACTTTGCCCCCTTTTGAGACGATGCCCCTTGAGCTAGGGGCGACCTACAAACAATGATAAACGTAAATAGTTATTTTCGCATCGTATTGTAAACAGCTGTCCGCGGATATCAAAATGAAAGATTAAAACCAGTTTTGTTAACCCCTAGGAGACTCAGTCCCGGGCTATCAAAACTGGTATTAAATTTATAATGATTAATTTAATATTCGTGGAAAACTGTCTGTAATACGATGCTATACAAGATTTTTCAGTATGGCTTAGAACCGGTTATAATCCAGCGGTTTGGAAGCCATACTGGAAAAAATACAAACGACATCTATTTTTCTTCAAGCCTGAAAAGATCAAAATTTCATCAAAAGATGAAAAGATTTGAATTTCGGTTGAGATAATTCAAAAGTTAGAATATTAAAAGTCACCTGTCTGATCTACTAATAATAATTTAAACAAGGATGACAACATCCATAAAAGCTAATCTCTGAAATGGTAGTAAAAACGAACATTAACACTTGTAGAGTGTCAGAACGGAAAAAGCAGAATATAATTGTATAAATTGTAAGTAAATATGTTGCAAAACTGATTAAATACAGGATAATGTTTAAGGACGTACTTACATTTTAGGACTTAATTATACAGTGTGTTTTTTTTTATGAGAACTTTTTTGAAAGCAATTTTACCCCACTTATAGTTATCAGAATTTAATGATTAATGGCTTATTTTCTTCGTTTTTTATAACCATTTATAGAACATTAAAAAAATATTTCAGTTTTTATTTAAAAAGTAGAGTAAAAAAAATTCAAAACATACATAGGTGTCATCATCTAAAAATGATTTTAGCGCACTTTTCTCATGCTCAAATCTTCTACCCTTTGCAAGAATGGCTGCAAAACGCTTCAAACGATACAGATGGGGACATGTACTAGAACATATCAAAAAGGACTACTGAAAATCCAATTTTTTTCTTGCAAAAGGTAGAAGATTTGAGCTTAAGAAAAATGCGCTAAAACCTTTTTAGATGTTAGGGATATTAGGTTAAGTAACAACCAATTAGACAACCAACCCTTTCATTGTACAACCTTTGTCCTACCTCTGCATGGTAATGAGTTGCGCCTGTTTGTGAGCCAAGGTATTCTCCCTATTATCACCACAGTATCACGTTTCAGACCATTTTTGGCATCTCTAGTATGAGTCAGTGTGGATAAGACTTGAACCCGACACCT
Source organism: Acartia tonsa (assembly GCA_900241095.1). Taxonomy (NCBI): domain Eukaryota; kingdom Metazoa; phylum Arthropoda; class Copepoda; order Calanoida; family Acartiidae; genus Acartia; species Acartia tonsa. The sequence goes on along the minus strand of LS050076.1, from coordinate 13,544 downwards.
TCCCAACAGCAAGCCGACATGCTTACTGTACAAGCTAATGTCGCGAGTTAAAACAATGCACCAGTTCTCAGCTGAAAAAATCCGGCAAACTTATCATTAAAAAAAACTGGGATAGATTCAATTAGCTTAGAGGAAATAATATAAAAATTTATTTTTATTTAGGAAGTGTAGTTATTTATCTATCAAACTTTCAATCAATCTATTTATTCATCTATCTATCGATATCTAACTATCTGTCTATCTTTTTTCTATCTAATTATACTAAATTATATCTATCTAAAATTTATATATACATATAACTAAAGTACATACATCGTAGTACTTTTAAGCTAAAGTTTAAATATCTGTTCACTTAATTCTTCATCTCAATGACACAAACTTTCATTTATCTCCAGCAATAAGCATAACATCTGATTTTTAGCCGTTTTAAAGATCCTATTGGCCACACCCAACAAAGTAGATTTTTTTGTTTTTTGTTGTTGTTGACACTCCAACATTTTTACGGAATGTTCTGGAATGAAAAGAATTTCCTTGTAATTTAAACAAAAAAGAAGAGGAACAATTTTGTCCAGAAGCAGCGCAGCAAAGAAAAATCTGCATGGCTAATAAAGTAACAGTCAACGTGGACTCAGTGGCGTGCACAGTGACTCACCAGGGGGATATGAGACCATTAGGGAAGGAATAACAGGGGAAGGCATGCCTACCAAATTTCAATTTTATGAGAGGGGGGGGGGGAGGCAACCCCCCAATACATCCACTTGTATGAGTAACAAGGATAAAAACATCCATTAAAATATAAAGCCTTGGTCTATTGTGGCCGTTTATATGTATCGAAAATGATTACAAAATATATGATAAAATGCATCATTTATTATGAAAAAAATAGGTATGTTAATAATGGAGGGATCAAGCATAAAAAAACACCCATAAACATTCTAGAAAACCCTAGATTATGGACATAAAATACTATTTTAGATGCTTCGCTATAAAAAGAATTTAAAGCATTCTTTCAACTAATTTATTTATAAAAGGTGCTAAATTGTAGATTAATTACATGTTGTAAAAAATATATACTAGTATTTAATTGATAGAATCATAGAAAAAAATTTAAATTTGTCCTTGACATTTACTAATTAAATTATAATTTGACTATGATAATTGAATAAGGACAGAATTTCTAGGATATATTAAAAAGGTGAAAATATAAGTATCAGGTATCTTTACAATAGTACACTAAATAATGAATATAGAATATACGTGGATATATTGACAACGAAAAATTTGTCGCTAATTTAGGTTGTTACTAACATGGACCTTATTAATTGGTCTGATCGTTCATCCAGTAGGAGGAGAGGGGATGGGGAAAAGGGGATGGATGGGGGTATCTTTATTTTAGCTCGCTGCGATTATCACTGTATTAGAGTACATGAAAATCTGGTGCAACATGCAAGTAATAATATATTGATAATTTGTGGTCCTACGTAGGTAGGTATATCTAAAATTCTAAGACTTTTAGTATGGAATTTATAAGACTTTCATTAGAATTTACAATTTGCATAGTTTTAAAGTAAATATTTTGATTTATGAGTTAAACCTCTGTAACATATTTAAATGTACAGTTAGTGCATTAGTTTTACACGAATTAGGGAATTGGTATTAAATGATATCTGAAAATAAATGATGTTTTTTTATTGTTTATATTTTTTATATAAAGTCAGTAAACTATCCATAGAAATTGCTCTTTAAAATTATAATCTTTATTTTTGTTTGTAATATCCCACGTGACATTGGGCTATTTATTTTAGAATAGTCCCTAATGTTTTATAATAACGTTTTCTTATTCGTTGGCCTAACAACTGATTTGGTTGGCTGATTTATTTTATTATATAAATCTATTGGTCATTGTCTTATCCCTTTAGATCCCTGAATTTCTTTACATTACAGGCAGACGGACAGATCCAATTATAGATTAGCTGGTTATTTTCATTGAAATAAAGTTAATTGAATTCAATAACGGATTTTAAGGGTTGATAATATGTTACATAAAAAATCCTATCTATAAAAGCTATACTGTAGTTTATAAGGCCATAAAAAATATGCAGATATTTGGGTGTTTTTCAAGTATATGTTAAAAATGAAATTATTCTTTATTTTTGTTTCTACGTTGTACACGTTGGTTACACAGGCCCAACTATTACAGATTAACGTTTGTTTGTTATTGTTTTGTTTATTGAAAATTTTCTACGTATTTCTGGCATCATAATATTTGTTCTAACATATTCCCACATTTTCTCAGTAATTTTATGCGCATTTATTAATTTCTTTGTGCGTAGCTGCTCTAATAAACGTTATGTCTCCTAAATAATATTTGTTTTTATTTATCTAGCGGCTACGCCCCTATAGAGCCTCTAGGGGTACTTATGGTTGGAGGGGGAAAAGTCGACCCTCCTCCCCCATTTTCAAAGTCATGACTGTATCATCAGGTCCAACAACTAAGGTGCGCCATGTCTTCTTGTTGTATTAGATAGTATCAACTAACCCCTACTGTGCATGGTAATGAGCATTTCATGTTTAAGGAAAAAGGCATTCCCCTTTTTGACACGGCTGACTTAGATATTATTTCAATGTCTCTGGTATGTCACGATGTTGTCCAGACTCGAACCCAGAACCTCCCCGACACAGCTTTTTAACATGTTACATATGACGCTGATGACTTGGGTTTAATTAATCAGGTTTATTAGGTAGTAACTATAACATTTTTATAGCACATTATAAGATAAGGAAAAAAGTTGGAGACTTTGTTATTATCTATTCTTGTTAAACAATATTTTTTTCTTTTCCTTTTTTTATATTTAAATTAATCAAATTAAAAATTATTTAAATTTACTCTGTTCAGTTGAAAAGTTCAATTAAATTAAAATATTTATCTAAAGATTTCGATTTTTATCTAATTTTTAACCAAATTCTTTAAATTTTGCTAGCGGATGTGCTCCTAGCCTCTAGAGACTTTATACATTTTTTAACAATAGCTAAAAACAATACTAGTTCATGACCGCTCTCTATTATTAAAACTTCGTCCCAAAAAAACTTCTAGAGCACTTTTTGTAGACCTGATTTTATTTTTGATTTGTGTAGAAACTTACAAAATTTCAGCATAGTCTGAAATCGATACCTAAATTAACGATAACAGCTATCTGTTGCTTACGGATGGAAGTACACACCCTAACTATGGAAGAAATGCACTGTGGCGTATAATATACACCTGTTTTCTTTTTTTTGGTAATTATGAGCCTTTGGAAATTTTGGTCGAACAATCCCAAATAAATATTTTCCTATCCACTGACAAATGTACTGAATACATACTACAAATCTTTAAAATTATGATTTTACTCCAACTACAAGTAATCAGAATTGTCCGAAATGTTTAGTTTTGATAAAATTTTTCGATACAGTTAAATGTTGTTTCTAAATGATGGAGTATTTCAGGATTAAGGGACGATTCATGCGAAGTTTAAGTGTTACAATTTGATTAGTATTCAAAACAGCAATAAAATGCTATTATAATGACGTCATAGGAAAGTTGGTGTTATTCCTCAAAGAACCCCTCCTCCCCCTGATATATATTTTTAAAATTAAATTGTAAACATGGGGGTAGGTTCCATTTTCATTTTCTATATGTTGGTTAGGTTATAGTTGGTATAGGCCCCCCACCTCCCTATCTAATTTTTAATTTATTTCAGAAATAAGAAGGGATTCTCTTCTCTCTAGGCACTTTGAGGGAAAGCACTGGTTACATGATTGTAGAAATATTAGTTACCCAAAAATTATATTTTTTCTGTATATTTCTCAGTCAAAATTAATTTCGATAGAATCAAAGTTACATATATAAATTGTGACTTAAATGGATATATTATTACTTTGTTTGATGTTACACAAGATTTTCATCTTTTTTAATAAAGTGAAAATCATAGCTGGCTAAAATAACCTCCTTCACTCCATCCCTTCCCCATCTACTGGATGAACGAACTGACTAATAAATGTGGTCCATTTTAGCAACCCAAATTGACGACAATTTCCCCCTTTTGTAATATCGCTGTATTTTGTATATATATTATCCCTTATCCCTGGCTACACGTAGTTTTTTTCTTGCTGCTAAGTGTTTTAATGGAATTTACTAGCATCAGCAAAAAGTCCAAAATTATTTTTAATTTGCGGTTGTTGGGCAATGTTGCAATTTTTCAAATTATAAGCTATTTTCAACTTTTCTACAGTAAGGGTAGATCTATTGCCCGGTCAATCTGTATTTTTAATCGGATCGTTAATTTATATTTGTCCTAAAACTACATAGTTCCCCTCGCACGGCTTCAACTCTATTATTCTTTTATTAAAAATAATGAGGGAGTAGAATATGGTGCACTATTTAAAGTAGATTAAATAGTAAGTCAAATTTTCATTTTCGAATTAATTTTAGAACACCTGATATCATAAATATCATTTATATTTTGCCCGATTTTGTGATAGACCATACAAACTAGACTGATCATTATCGTAACTTCAGACAATGCAAGCAATGGTGGACCTTGGTGAACAAATTCTTGAAAATATATGAAGCAGCGGTTTCCCTCAATTATTTTGGTTTGGACAGGTATATAGATTGTAGAAAAACGACTGTTCAATTGTTTTTAGTGGTTCACACATTTAGCGGCTGGATTAAAGTAAATGAATAGAGGGGGCATGAGCTATAAAGCTCTACCCACCGGGAGGGGACTCTCTGACGACTTTCAATTGGGTCTTTGAATATCAGCCAATAGCGTAAATGTAAACACAGCCGAGTTGCTACAAAAAAAAAAACAGAAAGCACTTTTCTAGCAGATGACAGTTTTCCACCACTTGGGCGAGGTAGTTAACTGGACCATACAGCCATAATTATACATTTATTGCGGCTCGAACAGGTTTATTGTCAAAAGGCTGATATATTAGCCTTATATCTATATTATTTGTACAATAAGCAGTTTTTTTGAATTGCAGCTTTTCATTAATTTTTTTTATCTACAGATACAGCTGAAAAATTAATTATTTTTCTTCTAACTCTATTACAGGACTATTAAGCATCAAGCTTTTTAAGCAATACTATATAATATTTTCCTCTAAGATATTTTGGGAGTAAATTTGAAACATTAAAAAATTGTACTATATTAATTCACAAAAGTTGAAAAAAATTTATTTAAAACTGTTTTTGCATATACAAAATTTAACAATCATAAATCTAATTATTGATATATAAAAATAAATATTGATTTCCATTGTAGCTAAATCTATAACTAAAACTTGTTATTGTTTATTGCAGTACCCAACACTATTTATAGCTTCCTCAGTCCTGTTCTTATCTTAATAAAATTATGATTAATAGGAATGAATAAAGAGTTAGGTTAATGAAATTATATTAAAGATTAAACTGATAGTTGCGTGAAGAGCATTGCAAGCATAAGTTACAAAAATACCGTCTTAAATATGAAACTTTGCATTACAATAAATATTGAATAATTAGGCACCACTAAAAGTCCTGGAAGCTGTTTTTGTGAAAATATAAGTTGCATATATCATAGAAATATGCCTTTTTGAGACTTGATACTTTTAAAACTACGTGGTAGAAATTTGTTATTCTTTCATATACATATTATATATAACCTTTTAATGCAGTTTTAATCATTGAACAGGAAAAAAAATATGTAGTTCACTAAATTCAAGTTTAAATGCAATTCTTGCAACTACCCCTTTAAGTTTAGTTTTGCCATAGTAAATAATGGAGAATATCTATTTCTTGTAAGAATTTATAGAGAACTAGTTTTTAAAAAGTATAAGATTTTTTTGAATGTGGAGTCACTTTTTCTAGAGACAAATTCTCTTTGAATGCTAGTGACACACTCCCTAAAAATAGTTAAAATCCTTCCCAGGATCTATGAGAATCTACATTGTAAAAGAGCTCAGCTGTTAGCAATATTCTTTGAAATACACAGACAAACATCCTGTTACTTTTTTTAAGGATAATGTTTAAAGATAATTATTAAAAATCATAGGATTGATACAATTAAAAAGGATTTTTATTCTTATTTTTAGAAATCAAATGGTTTTTCAAATATTGTACAACCAGTATAACATTTGAGGGGAAAATAAAATAAACTGCAAGAATACTAACCAATTTTTACAGTAATTCTGCAAACTTTAAAGTTGACATTATATTGCCAGGCCAGACATTTTTTCCTGCTCTCACACTCATTCCTGCACTTTTCTTCGGTTTTTGTGCCACCATAAAAAAGGCTTCTGAGAACAACTCTTTCATTCATAAGAGAACAAGTTGGTGCGTTTTCTAGAATAACATTTACTATAATTTCAAATGAGTTTAAAAAGATATAAAATTAATTAAATTATTAAAATGTTCGTAATGCTATGTAGCTATTGATATATTATCAATTTTTTCCATATGTCCCATTGATAGTCCCCCATAAGTAAAACTTATAAGTAGGACATTATAATGGATATAGAATGCGTGGATATATTGACAGGGGAAAATCTGTTGTCAATTTAGGTAGCTAATATGAACCTCATTTATTGTCCCTTCGTTCATCCAGTAGAAAGGGATATGATGGGGGAAATAAGGTGGATGGGGGGTATCGTTTTAGTAGCCAGCTGCGAGTATCACTTACTTTGAGTAAATGAAAATCTGGTGCAACATCCAAGTAATAACATATCGATTGACATCAGTCATTTAATTTAGCTAAAGTTTAGCGCTGCTCTATCTGTCTGTCTGTCCGTCTGTCTGTCCCTTAAGATCTCGGTAACCACTGAACCGATCGGATTCTACTCTTCAGGGTATATACCTATTGGTCCTGTGGTGGTTTTAAGCTATTTCCTTGGGGGGTGGGACACCCCCAACACCCAAAAAACAAAAAAAATCTTTCCATTTTTAAAAGAATTTGCTGAATATTTCCTTGGTTCTTTTACGAATTTTGCCTAATTTTTTTTTTTAAATCACCTCTTGGGGCAAATCCGCAAGTATTATATAAAGTAGTACAGATTTTTTATCTGTAGCTTAAGATTTCAATATCTAGTGAACAGATTGAGTTCTCCATTTTATGGAAGCTTCTTATCGGTACCTGGGTGGTTTAAGGCTATTTAATTTTCAAATCTAAGATTGGTTTCAAGGCATTTTCCTACTTTCCTTTCTCCTAAATTAGAGCTCCAAGATGCTAGGAGCGCAGCCGCTAGTTAAGACAAAAACTTTATCCCTCATGTTTTTTTTTACTCTCCTAATATCAATGCAACACAATGAGGTGTATTTTAACATTTTGATCAATTACTATACATGTTTTTTATTTTTTTGTTAAAATGATTTATTCAACTTATGGGAAAAAATCATAAAAAATAATAAGAAAAATACAAACAATTAACTAATAAAATGATACACAGATAGCAAATAATCATTAGTACAGTAAGTTAATAACAATGTTTAACAATCTCACATGTTTTAACGATAAGAAAAAACGGTTTGTTGCTCTTAGAAGCTAGAAGAACCCCGCATGAGCTATATAAAAGGTTTTAGAGATAAAAAAGAGCTGAATGGGAATTAAAAAGACTCATACATGAACTTAAAAAGCAAGTATTCTACTAATACTGATAATTTTGTAGCAGGTGTTTTTGGTTGAATACAGAGAAACTGGAGTTCTTATATTATTTAGTTTATAAAAACATACATAAATAGGTAGTTTGTTTTCTGTTTTAAAAGATAATGTAGAAAAAAAAACGTCATATACATTCCCTAAAGGTGCTTATAGAGGCCTCACTCTAACCATTTTTTGTAAAAAAAAAAAATGGGGTTGAAATTTATCTACTATGCCTAACCCCAACGGGGGCCCTAACCCTGTGTTGCCCTAACTCTGGAGGCCACCCAGTACCCAATATTACCTAACCTAACCTATTAACAGATAAACAAGCAAAGAAAAAAGGCCCCACCCACCTTATTTATCATTTAGTTCCAAATAACGGGTGGGGAATCAGTGATCCATTCGGAACTTTGAGGGAAACCGCTAAACGTGAAAAATATGTATCTACCTTGATAAGATCCAGCGGATGTGTACAGCAGGCAGCTCCCGCGCT
>LS050071.1:6861-19229 GCA_900241095.1 Acartia tonsa | reverse complement strand
GAAGCTGTCACAGTTGTCTTCCATCAGTTTGAAACTGGACTTAGAGAGGGTACCATTTACACAAAGGTAAAATTTTAGATTTTTTACAGTCTTGTTCATAAAAATCAAATGAAAATCAAAGTAAAACATAATATTTAGATTTTAAGGTTTTTTTTGTTTAAATTCTTGAAAACAATTTACTTATTACTTTTTTTGTTTCATGGATTTATACATATAATTTTGATAATTTAAAAGAAAGAATTATCATTTAATAATTTATTTGAAGCATAAGAGAAAGTTTGACTTAAGTAAAGGTAAATGATGCATGCTTAATACAAATTTAGAGTTTAGAAATACTTAATAGAGTTATAGATATTCAGAAGAGTTTAGGAATACAAGAAATATAGTTTAGACATAGAAAAGTTTTAGATTGTTTAAATTATATAAAAGTAACAGGATGTCTACCTGTGTCTGTGTTTGCCTGTCTGTGCAGAAGTATTTTGCTAAACACTGAACCGATATGGTTCTCCATTACAATATAGCTCCTCATTTGTCCAGGTAAGGTTTATAACTATTTTGGAGGAATCTCCACTTGTACAAAACTGCAATATAAGCATAATTCTTAAAATACAGCCTAAAATTGTTTTCAATATTGTTTGGTCTATTTTACATGATAATAAAGTCAAATTAAGCCAAAAATAATTTAACCTAACTAGATCTTTAAATATATTTTATGTCCTTTAGATAATAAAGGGTCGTGTCAATATTTGAGAAGGTATAATGATATCATATTCCCTCTTATATCCAACTTATTATTTGCTTTGTCAAACACAGAGCTATGATATCCCTATTATTATTGCTTTATCTTTAAACACTAGGTTTCATATGGAAAAGGTTTGGTATTTCTTTCAAATTTAGATAGATAGGATTTTTTTGTTATGAAACAAATAAAATTTAAATGTACTTGAGAAAAAACATCCTACTTAGGGCCTAGAGATGTATTTACTAGAATAAAACAAAAAATAGAATAAAAATAAACTTGCTCAAATTTGTCATAGTAATTATAGAGATTAGACACATTTATTAAATAACATATGAATTTTAAAATCAGTTTTAGATTGCAGGATTGATGGCTATGTGTAAGTTTTCAAAAACATAGAATAGGAAATTTAGACTAGTATAGAATAAATCTATGTTATGTACTCATTAATCAAAAATAAAACATGAACCACAAAGCTCGACATCAAACTTGGACTCAAATGGTTAAAGTTTCCAAATATTTATGTGTTGAATATATTCCATCTTGAATAAAAATGACAAATGTTGCTCCATTTTGCCAACTCATTCCCATTTTATTGAAATATGACAAGAAATGGCCTGAAATGCCAAATGTTTTATTGACTGAGGACTACAGCTATAACAGCTATAGCAGAACAACATTCTTAAAAATAAAAAATTCATAGAAAAATATATATTAGATTGGTTCGAATCTCGACCAAGGCGTATAAATTAGTACTTATGCTGCAAAAAGTCTAAACTTATTACAATGCAAAGTTAGGACTTTAAGATAAAGGACTATGCAATTTAAATTATTGTTATCTGTATGGATAGAATATTATTATTACTATTGAACCTCTTTTAAAGTTCTAATTCTATCTTTCAAATAACCATCTCGGGGAATACTATTCAGACACTATTTAATGATTATCTTTCTAACCTGTGATAACCTTAAATTGGTTATGAACCGCTAAACCTATCTTTTAAGGAGTACCTATCTCCTTAATAGGTATAACCACTGGTACATAAACACAACCTATCTAAATATAAATGTTCAGTTCACCAAACTTGAATTGAAAAAAGTATTAGCAAGCATTTTATTATTCTCCTAAATACTTTTCAGAAGTATTACCCCTACCCTTTATAGCAACCATTTTTATCAGACTGGAAAACATCAACAGATTTAATAAAATAAAATAAAATTACATAGTCATGTTTACTTTATTCAGAACAAGGAAATCTAAAAATAAACACATTATTTTTTATTATAATAAAGATTAAATGAAATGGTGGATAAAAAGTTTAAAACAAGGACTATTAGGTTATCTAGTAGTGCAGCAGTAATAAGCTAATTAAATTTCAAAACTAGCGACAAATTGTGTGTACAGGTATATACAGGCCATTTCCAGCAAAGGGCGTGATTGTTAAGAAAAGTATAAAGAAAATGAAAAATGTATTTTGCAAACAGGGGCATTAATATTCATCTTAAAGAGAAAGTACATGTAAGGTACTCAAACAGATCGCCGCATAGTTATAGAGTAGCTGAGCTACTAAAAAGATAGATTATAGTTTAATCTTGTTTAGTTTATAGTCAATTCAATATATTCCAATTTTTTTTCTAGAATTAGAAAGATTACATAGATATAAGGGTACCAAAATCAATAATTATTGTTTTAAAATAGACACGTTATTAACATGTTAATAGAAACACAATTTACAAAGAAATTCCTACATAAAAAATAAGAAAATTTTAGAACATAGAGATATTTTTTTTATGTCATCGAGCTAAAATAAAACCATAGATTACAATAAGAAAACCATCACAATAGAAATACAATAGAATAGTCATAGAATCCCTTTAGAGTAGTTATCTATTTTTCTTTTTTAAAACTATATTAAATTCAGGATCTACTTTCTGCCATGAAGTCTTTAGGCCTCTCGCCCACAGAACAAGAAGTTGTAGATATGCAGGTGGGAAACTTTCAGATGTCAGAATAGTCCTATTAATTTGAAATTTTAGGTTGTGTTTTCTCTAAACAATTAAATAACGGAACTATTCAAAAACAAAAATACTTTTTAAATCTTTCAAAATACTGATGCTAGCTTCTCTATAAGTTTTCTAGCAGCTACGCCTCTTGAAGCTTATAGGGCCACAATAAGGAGAGGGGAGAGGGGATGAGAAGGTTGAATTTTACATATAATTATTGTTTTAAATAGATAAAAATAAAAATTAAATTATTTGTTTATTTTTGTTGCGGCGAATTCTACCTGCCAGAAACCTAAAAGTATCATCGATAGAGCGGTAAGCGAGATCTTTCGGTTCAGACACACCAAAAATACGGACAAACAGACACACATCCATATAATTTTATACATGGATTGATTGGTTTTTATTTTAGTGTGAGGTGGAGCGCAAGGGCCGGATATTTTTCCCAGATTTTTGTCGACTTTGTTTGAGAAAATTCCGAGAGTTCAATGAGGAACATTTCAGACAAGAACTATTCAAGGTATACACAGTAATTTATATTCATACAAAGTTTGTATATCATTGTTGGGCGGTTTCCCTTGAAGTGCCTAGCCGACATTGAAAACCTCCCTTCCCCCTTATTTAGAAATTGAAAATAAATCGAAGATGTGTAATTTTTTGTATGTTTGTTTGTTACTTTAGGTTAGGTTACTTAGGGTACTGGGTAGCTCTGCAGTTATAGGCAACGAAGGGTTTGGTAAAGGATAAAAACTAACCTTTTCATAAACTAAGAAATTGTATTATAGCTACATTATGAGTTTTTAAATGTGAATGTGAAATTTAAAGCAATTTGACTTTAACAAAGCCTAAGTAACACTTTCAAGTTAATTTTGAAGGGAAGAGGATGGAAATTGATGTGTTTCATTAATATAATTAATGATCCCATTTATTTTGTGGAACAAAAGTTTTATTCTGAGAGAGAGCATTGTGTGTTATGTTATGGTCGGAGCTCACTTTGTTTACAATATTTCAAGCATTTGGGGGATATGCCTTGGCGTCAATGCTCTTTTTTTTTACATATTTGTCTCAATTTGTAGGCTCCAGCCAACCGCTATCAAGCTTTCAAATCAATGAATTTTGACTTATTAACAACATAAATAGGACAGGATTAGGTATTAAGCTGATTTTTTTTTAAAAATCAAAAAAATCTTGTGTAGTTCTTTGATTTGAAAATTTCTTATTTTCGTCCTGTAAAAATACCATTATTTGTAATTTTGCTTTCATGGTGTATTCATAATTATTACATGATGTTTTTTATTTCTAAACAAGTCCTAAGTTTTAAAAGTCATAAATTTAACCTTGAAAAAAAAGGTTAAATTTATTTTAAAAGCTCAGCTAATAGTTTTTATTCCTGGAAGCATTTTATTTTCATCTGTTGCCACCGCAAAACTTATTAAAAAGAAAACACAAACTTTTGGCATAGTAAATACGAAATTTAATATTAGTTTATTAAAAAGCTAAAATTTATGTTATTTTTTAAAGAATATAATTTGAATATCATAATAACCTCTTTATGTAAAAGTAGTGGCTGCGCCCCAATATCTAGGGGTCCTTATATAAAAGATCGAGAAAAAACAACAATCATGGACCTTTGAGAAGCTTTTAAAAATGGAGAACATAATAGTTATTGAAATCCTAAAGCTTGAGACATAAAAACCATTCTGCTTTTGTAATTCGGATATTGAAATGATAGTTGCTCTAACCCCATAGGGTATTTAAGTGAAACCACCCCTCATTTAGTTTATTTGAAAAGCAAAGCTTTTTATATTAATGGTAGGTTCGTCCATCCATCAGTCTTATCGAATAGCTTTAATAGTCATTTTTGGCATGTTAGAAATGTCCATTCGATTTTAAACTTAACATGCTGATTCTTGATACAGTTAGGTACATTTTAGAGTGAGGGGAGAAAGTCACTTTAAAAAATTCAGACGTCATAAAAATGAGGGATGAAGAAAGGAGGAGTGGGAAAGAAAACCCCTAAAAAGAGATGGATAATCCCTCACTTTTATGTCGTCACATGCTGATTTTTTGAGCTAATTTCTCCCCTCACATTTTAGAAAGCAACCATAACAAGAAAAAATTTTACATACCCTAAGAATATTGAAAAGATTTAATATCTTGTCTGAATTTTCTCTAGCTAAGAAAAAAGGAGATATTAAAGATTGTTTCATCTTTTGCAAAGTAAAATATTGGAAACTTTGTTTGAAACTTGTCAGTTTTTTTAGAAGCTAGGCTACTCTATATATCGCACTTAGGTTGTCCGTCCTTCTGTTTGTCCAACATGATGGTAAATTTTCCAGATTGCTTTTAGAGATTGTATAGAATTCAATTAGTCCGCCTTTCTGACCATGAAGCTGTAGTAGGGAATATTCTGTTGGAATGTGTGTTTTCTCAGCTGCTATCAAAGAGAGATGTCTTACAATTGTGTCAAGATTTCTTTGACCAATGCAAATAAAATCCTTAATTTTTTATCCATCTGATTGGCTATACTTATGGATGTTGTCCTCCTTGTTTTATATCCAATACATTCCTCTACAGTAATAGATATTTTACTGCAAAGTTTTACTCCTCTTTGGATATATGAGAAAATATGATATAATTAATGAAAAAAAGGCTTACGTTTAAACGAAGTAAAGGCTATCTAAGCTCTAGGGTCTGTCAGGTATTATTAACGTAAAAAGTAGCTTCACCTTAGTAATAGCTTTAAGGAATAAATAAAATATCGTAAGATCGACAGACTTAGGTTTCACAATCTTAGTCTTAGGTCTATCCTTTTATAAAAAGTTTTAAGGTTTTTATTTGTCTGAATCTAATAATTGCAGAACGGATTGGGTTCTTTTTTAAGGCAAGATTCACATAGGTCCAGTGATGGTTTTAGGCTAAATTATTTTAACATTTATGTCTTTGGAATGGAGATATTTTTCTTACCTATATCTGCCCCTTTGAATGCAGATATACACGAAACTGAAACCTGTATATTTATTTTCAACATCCTTGAATTCGTTATCTAGCAGACAGCCAAACGGTAGGTTACATTTTATGGTGAAGCTTGTTCTTGGTACTTGATAATAATTATATGAATCCAATTTCAGAATATTTGTGGAACAGAACCTCATCCGAAACGGTTTCGAGCCAAGAAGTATAAAATTTCTGAAAAGTATTTTAGGTAAATTTTACAAAAACATACACATGGTGGATGCTGTGAGTATTGGTGCAAAAAATATGACGAAACAAAAAAAATAGCCAATGAGAGGCCGTTATTGACCAATGGTAAAATTTACAGTGGCCTCTCATTGGCTAATTTTTTTTGTTACGCCATTATCAGTCAGACACTATTACTGTGTTCATGATTCTATTTTTAACATTCTGTTTATTACCTTTATAACAACCAAACCTTTGATTGCAGGACTTTTAATTATATTACCTATCGTTCTAATGTGTAATGTTTTCTTATTACACATTCTACCAAAATTATAGATTTATTCCCATTAATAGTCAAATAATTGGTCTAATAAATGGATCGAACATCTATACTTTTTACTTCTATTACCTATTTTCTTGACTTTGTACTTAAAAGCAATATATGTATATGTGTGTGAGGCGATAAGTTTTTCAATTTGAAGAAACCAGGACAAACTAATTCAAACAAATTTTAGCTAAACTTTCAACATTGAACCATTTTTCCAGACAGATACGGTGTGCAATCACTGTCGGATAGTGCTTAATATTTGAAAAAATTCTTGTTTGTCTGTGAGTCTTACATGAAGTCAGGAGACTGTTGTCTGTAGTTTTTAATTTATCCAAAGTTTTTTTTTAAACACATAATATTCGGCCTTTTTTATTGAAGTTGATTGGTTGGTTCAAAACTAGTGTAGAATTTAAACTTTTCATTTAATCTACTGAAATGGTAATTATATTTATTATCGTTGGTGGGGATCTATATCAATTTACCTTCATATTATCTACAGTTTTATGATTCTGCATATGAATTGATGAGAAAATATAATTTTTATTTTTTAATATTTAACGATTACTTTTAGATATTCCTATTAAATTAGTTGTTGCTGTGCTACTGACAAAGAGTGTTATGTTGTTACTGCGCTACTGACAAAGAATGTTATGTTGTTACTGCGCTACTGACAAAGAATGTTATGTTGTTACTGCGCTACTTACATTTGTCCTTCAACGAATAATGATATACATGAAATAAACATACTAGACATAGATAGAAAGATAGATAAAAAAATCCGCATTATGATTCTCATTTATATTGCATAAGGCCAGAATTTGTAGATAGGCTAATAGATAGTTAGAAAGATAGATAGATAAATACAAAATCTAAACTGTCTGTCCGTCTGTCTGTCATTCTGATTAATGATTGTCTTATTCAGGCATTGGAGAAATCAGCGCTGGCAAATTTTTCTGTCACAGTGTCACATATTCTGTAAGTATTCAATATTTGTCCTTATAATAAAGTAACATGATGTTTATCTGTACCGAAGGATTTCGCTGAACCGATATAGTTCTCCTTTCACAGGGCAGCTTTCTATAGGACCTGGGAAGGTTTATAACTATTTTGGGTGAGGTTACCATGCCCCTTCTAAGAGAAATCGCCCCTAGAAAAAAAATCCCTGACCAAACTTTTTATTTTATTTTTTAAAACAAAAATAAAAATAGCGAGGGTGCGAGATGGTCCCCCCCCCTCAATAAAGTTTTACCCTTATACTATTAGCGTCTAAAAGAAGATTTAAAGCCGCCAATTCAATATTAACAAATAAAAACCGGATATAGTCCCTTTTGTGGCAACGCTCCTTGAAGGGCGATTCGTCGTAATTTCAAAAGGGCTTTTGATAGGTTATTTCAGTTTAGGTTAAGTTATATTGGTTTATGTGATTGCCCCGCAGGGTTAGAGCCCCCTGCAGGAGCTAGAAATAGGAGAAAAGCCACTGTAAAAATACCTAGAAACGCCCTTAAAAGCGTTGCCACTAAAGGGACTATATTTAAAAACCCTGTATCAAAATTTTTAGATGAACCAATTAAATATCAACCAATAAGAAATCTTTTTATAGAATGTATATACCAACAATGATTGTGACTAGACGATACAGATTGACCCATAATATATCAACCAATAAGAAACTTGTATTTAGAATGTATATTCCAACAATGCTTGTGATTAGTTGATACATATTGACCAATAATATATCAACCAATAAGAAATCTTTATTTAGAATGTATATACCAACAATGCTTGTGATTGGTCTACATGGTTGGATCTTGCCGCCAATAGGAATCATTATCTGTGATTTCATTGTTTATTCAGGTATATTTATCTAATTTTTCCAGTATATCATTCTTAGAAACCGATTAATGTCCGCTGAATTATAACCGGTTCTGAGCCATACTGAAATATCATGTATCGCATGGTATTATATATATTTTTACGAATAATAGAGTGAAAAAATCATGATAACAAAACCAGTTTTGTTGACCCGGAACTTCGGCCCCCTGGGAGCTAACAAAACACGAAAAGCTGTCTTTAATAAGATGCGATAAATAACTATTATTGAATGCATTGATTGTTTGTCTAACCATCTGTATTATATTGTTAAGCATCACTTTGATGGTTGTTGTTATCCTTGTTAGTTCTACTGAAAAGACATAAAAATTCTAACAAAGAGATAAGTTATAATAATGGATTTATTATTACGTGGATCTTACACCAGATTATCATGTACTCTAATAAAGTGATTCTTGTAGCGGGCTGAAATAACGATTACTCCATCCCTTCCCTTTACCTCATCCCCTTCCCTCTTACTTGATAAATGGCCTGACCAATAAACGAGTTCCATGGGGCATGTTAGCAACTAAATTGACGAAAATTTTCCCCCTGTCATGATATCCACGTATATTCTACATCCATTGTTAAAATGTACTACGAAGAAGATAAAGTTTACCAACTTTTTAAAAAAAAGTATAGTTCTAAGGTAAAAGGTACACAATTTCTTTTATGCGTTTTGATTCACAAAAATCGGAGTAATGTCAGAGATACTGGGATAAGGAAAGTTTTTCCCTTATAATAATATTTAAAAATTGTTTCTACTTTGACTCATATATAGCAGGGATCTAAAAAGAAGACAATGGCCGGTAAATTGATGAACATCCCAAATGATTATCCACAAAATTACCCCATCTATAGATTACAATTAGTGGTTGAAGCGTTTAAAACACTCAACTTAATGAACCAACTCTCAAATTTAATAATAGCTCCAGAGTTGTTAAGCCGACAAATAAGAAAATGTTATTACAAAACTTTTGTCACTGTGGTAATAAACATCCGAATGTCCCCTCCCTCCCTGCATAGAGAGACTGTGATTTAGTTATGTTAATTTGAACGCGGCGCTACTTCTTAGACATAATCGTTCTAGTTTTTCCCTCGGATATGTTGTTGATCTTTGAATACCTATCTTTTGTGAAAATATTTTCAGTGCATTTTTCTGGCAATTTCATAGAAAAATAGCAACGCACTATAGATTGGGTTATTAGATTTAGATAGACAATTTAATATTCTCTTTAATAATTTCTGTTTGCCTTAAATCTATATCATATGTTACTACCAGCTGTGCCCCTAGAATCTAGGGGCTCTGTATTTAAGCAAAATAGCAGCAAATAGCCTAATACAATCTTAAAATATTTGCGAAGCTTACCTAAAATGAAGAGTTAAAGATTGATTAACAAACAAACAAAAAATACCGGAAATTAACCCAAAAATACCTATAACATTTGATTTTGTTAGCAGATTTATGTATTGGGATTGTTTTTTGTCTATACCTACATTTCGTCATAAGGCCAAATCCTGTTGAATTGGTATAGCTAAGAAGTTAAGATTTCCTAAGTCTTAAATATTACTGCAAGGCTAAGGAAAACCCTGACTCCTAGGCTACGTCTTTTTTAATAGGATATGGCTCATAGAAAATATAACAAAACAAAATTAGACCGTTTTTTCACTGTTCATAATCTTTATTGTTTTCGACCATTACTGCAAAAAAATCGATAATCACTGACAACCAACTTACAATGGAATAAGGACATATTTTGTCATAAATAAACCAACTTGTAAAGTTGAAATCTATTGTAGTAATAAATATATTCTAGCGGCTACGCCCCTAGAGGCCTCTAGATTTACTTGAATTGGAAAGAGGTGGATTGAAGGTGAAGTTGATCCTACACTTTAAATTTCTGGTTTTATAAAAAAAAATAAAAAACAATATTATTAACCGTCGGGGACCACCTTTAACAAGCTTTACTGTAAAGGAGAACCATATCGGTTCAGCGGTAAGGAGATCCTTTTATTATAAAGAATTAAATAATTGGTAATGATATAACATAATAGTGACGAAAGTCATACATTTTGCTCCAATAATGATTATTTTGTTTTTCTTAAAATATTGTGTTTTATTACACAAGTTCTAATACCAAAAGTACATTCATAACTGAAACTAATTAAATTAATTTATGGTTACTTAAATACTATAACTCAATTTTAAAAAGTTTACTTGTCCCTGTCAAGGTCAGGGAAATTTTTGCAACTGCGTATTTCACAGGGAATGAACAATTGGAAATTTATTAAATTTTGTAGGTCTTGATCTTTAAGGCTAAATCCAAACAAATCCTAAACATTTTAGTATTACTAAAGAGCAATTTTTAATGAATAATTTTTAAATATTCTATTATATAAACTTGTAAGGATTTTTTGTCTGTAGCTTAAGATTTTAATAACAGTTGAACCAATTGAGTTCTCCTTTTTGGGAAGCTTTACAAAGGTTCTAGTGTGTTTTAGGCTATTTTTTTAGATTTATGTCTTTTGTGAGGCTTCTCTTTACTCCTTCTAATTCATTGGCACCAGATGGTAGGGCCACAGTCGCAAGTTTTTAAATAAAATATTAAATTCTCCAAACAATCGCAAACTCTATAAGCAAGTAATCAAACTCTTATAGCACAAAAAAGTATTGAATATTGGATCCATTGTTTCATCCCTATATACCTGGTATTTTAGCATAAAAATAGGTACACCGACAAACGTCCTAATACGACAAACGTCCTGATGCGACAAACCTCCTAAACGACAAACATCCTAAACGACAAACGTCCTAATGCGACATCTCTTAAGTAAAACGTCCTAATTTTTTTTCAAAAATTAAATCTTCCAAATTTAATTTAAAAATGTTCTAAAATAAAAGGAAATAGATACATATATATTTTTTTAATTTAGAAAATTAAAGGTATATTTTTGTAATCCACGGTTGTATTGGGTTCGAAACCATTCCGTTTGTGATAGCCAACACAGACTTTGGGGGAAAACTGTCGGACAGATTTGTAAAATTTAGCCTATGGTTAAAGTTATTCGATTTAAAAATATTTTTTCCTGTGTTTTATCGCCATTTTGAATTTGATATTGTTAAATATTTTTATCATTAGAGGATTTTGTCCTTAAATTTGGAAGATTTTTCTATTTCATAATTTAAAAAAAAATTTTAGAACGTTTTACTAAAGAGATGTCGCATTAGGACGTTTGTCCCTTTAGGACGTTTGTCGTTTAGGAGGTTTGTCGTTTAAAAGATTTGTCGCATTAGGACGGTTGTCGCGGTAGGACGTTTGTCGGTGTACCTAAAAATATGTTGTTTGTGCATTTCCGTGGTTTTACAGTTCCTACTGCTGCAATGTCAGATTCAAATCGTAGCGATACACAATTTTGTTTAAGCGTTAGATGTTTTTTTTTAGACACTAAAAACTAGTGATTTTAATTTCCAGTTTAAATCTTAAGAAAATTGTCTCATGCGGAGTATGAATATATCGTTATATAATGATTATGCAATAAGAACATGGTAAAATCTTTTATTTTGTCACTGAGAACATAATACCCAACCTCCTTATTATTAACCCTTGAATGTATAAAAACTTTTATAAAGGTAATTTGAACTGAGATTAAGTGTCTTAAGTGATCTTAAGGGATAAAAATGGCGACTAATTATGTACATCAATAAAGATGATTAACCATTCTGTATATTTAAATTATTTGTTGAAAAGTTTGAAAACTAAATATTTTAAACATCAAGATTTAATAAAAGTACCCAAAATTTTCAGTTAAATTTTAAAACTTTGTACACAGAAACAATTTGCAGTCAAATGTCCCATCCCTCCCTGATTCTATTGTCAATGTAGAATACTAGTACAATATTTCTTATAGTGAAGCCAAACAAAAATCTGGAATATAATTATTCTTTTTCTTATGTCTATAATTTAATAAGATAATTATATTCCAAAGTAGAATTGTTGGCTGCCCTTCTAGTCTCTATGAAACGATATGGAGAAAGTGGTTTAAAGTATAACTCGAGTATAGATCAAGGAAGAGGGGACAATGGAATGTCAATTATATTTAACCTTAAAGTTGCATAATTAAACACAGTAATACTGTCTGACTGATTATGACGTAACAAAAAAAATTTGCCAATGAAAGGCCGTTATTGACCAATGGTAAAATTTATAGTGGCCTCTCATTGGCTAATTTTTTTTGTTACGTCATAAT
>LS048850.1:1009-13619 GCA_900241095.1 Acartia tonsa | reverse complement strand
GCTGCATTTTAGATTTTATTGAAAAGTGAAATGAAGTTACCTAACCTAGGGTAATGAAATGCAATATGTCCCAATTTAGGTTCTGACACTAAAGTCAAAGCACCTTCGAAGGCACTGTGTATGTGTTTATCTGTTTTCTGGGCAGGTTTCAGTCTATTTTATCCTCATCCGAAGAAAAGAAAGCACTTATTGTACATATGAACTCGTTAGAATTTATTTAGATTTCAAATTTCTTGTTATTAGATAGGTTAGGCTATAAGTATAGCATCTCTACAATAATGATCTACAATGTAAATAGGTCGATACATAGACGTCCAACGGTGGTGGTATAGGGGTTTTTATCTCCCTCATTTTACCAGTTCAAAATGTTTAAAGAATATATTAGATTAACCTCCTCAAGCCTTTAAAACCCCTCTCCCTCCCCCCCCCCAAAAAAAATATAAAGCTTGGACGTCTCTGGGTCTTTATACCACATGCTGCAATTATTAGAAATGTGTTGTTGAACAAGGATGGTAACTCTTAAGCTCTTAAATCAGAATGTTGGACAAACGAACATTAACTTTTATGCCCAACTGTCGCCGGTATAATCATGCAAAGTTTTAAAACGATAGAGCAATTCTAACATGTCTAAATTACCGATAAGAAACACACGGACGGACGGATCGACTACCCTAAATTTATAAAAAAAAAACGCTTCACTTAAAAAAAATTGGTTGCTTTCTCTTCACACCAATATCACGTAAAGCAACATTGGCGGAAAAATGTTCAATGTTTGTTCGTTTCGGTCCATTCCACGTTTTTCAAATACTGCCAAGATTTTTAAATATATAAATTGGTTCAGCTGTATATGCCTATAATATATCCTATTTTTATAAATTGGGAATGTTTTTTTCTGAAGCTTAAGATCTCAACAACTGAACCGACCAAGTTCTCTTTTTAGGTAAGCTTCACATAGCTGCTGTACTGATTTTAGGCCTTTTTATTTTAAGATTAAATTCTTGGGATGTTTTTAGGCTATTTTTCTGTTTCTGTATGCTAGGGGTGTCAATAATATAATATAGGCTTCGCCCCTAGTCTGGACATCCTCCTAATTAAATTTTGGTATTAAAGAAAAATATAACATTTTTAGTAGAGGTTATTTCATTCTCATGGCAATATCAATTTTAGGGTGTGATGTACCACCGTATTTTGCGATAAAATAGCTTAGAAACTACCTCGGATATAAGGTTCAGTCGTTTACTAAATCTTAGTGAACATTTTGACATACATCTGTATATACATAAATTACTTTAATCTCTACTAGACATATAGTTTTTTTCCCCATTTTAAACTTTTTTTGTTATTTAAATTTTTTCTAGAAGCGTCGTTTAAAATAATTCTTAGGAACAACATATGAACTCCGAATTCAACATTAGTGTTGGTTGTAACTTGTAAGTCTGAACGCATCTTTTGCGTACGGCATTCACCCCATACCTCGTCCCCATCTCCCTTCCTTTATACGCACAATAGATAAATTACCCTAGATGTTTAATCATACACAAAAATCCGTACAAATATCAGATGAAGATTTTTGAATCACTATCAATCACTATGATTTAATTCAATAATACAGGCGACTTAGATTTTTGAACGGTATAACTTATCCCAAGCAACGTTTTAATCCAAGAAAGTCTCCATATAATTAGGATGTAAAAATAACTGATATTGCTTCCCTAATCAGTGCACTTTCTAACCAAAAATCATAGAATAAGGAGGAATAGAAGTGAAAACCCTAAATATTTCTGGGAAATTTGAAGGATTCTTTGACTTGCGCAGTAAAGACAATAATGCTGAAGTACAAATCACAATGACTAGTTGGACAAAATAAAAAAAGTTTAATTTGTATCAAAGTCTAATAGATACTGTTAAATATTTGTTTTAAGCCTATGAAATTAAGTTTTATATTGTGTTTTATAAGATTTAAATTTGATTATATTGCTATCGTTAACAGTGGACAGTAGGTACTCTTTAACCCTTAAAAATATTGGTGTCAAACTTAGAAAACCACCACTAATATACACCTCATGTGAAGGTAGTGACAGCATTAGATGCTTAGTTGCTTTAGACAAAGATGAAAAGTTACTTATTATGTACACCTTGTTTTGATAAGTATGATTGACCACGTTTATAATTTTTTAAGGGTCAGCTAAATGGGTACAACCCCTCCCCCCCCTGCCCTACCTCAAGTTCATGTATGGATGTAGTTGCTAGTATGTATAATCAGCTGTTTGAAAACAGCATAGGAGCAAAACCTATCATATAAATGCTGAGACCAATAATTTTGGTACATTTTTGAAAAGTAAGTTGCTTACTTTAATTAAAATTTTTAAGGCTTTGCACATAAAATTCGATTTTAATCCATTGTGAATAGGGAAGAGAAAGCTTGAGGCTTGGCTACAAGGCTTTTAGTAAATTATTGCAAAAGGAATTTATTTCGAATATTTTTTCAGAATAATTACTTAAATCACGTGATTTACTAACAGCCTTGTAGCCGTTTTGGTCTTTCAAATGTTCCAATTTTAATTCAGGCTAGCTAGGCAGAATCTTCTACCTGGATTCTATTCTATACTTTATCTTCTTTGACCTTACCTAACCTAAAGTAATAGAGAAACAGACAAAAAAAAAAAAAAACCTCCCACTTATTTCCAATTTATAATTTGATAGATACAAAATTTGTGTACATATAAGATGTATTTTGAACATTTTTTTTTCATTCTAAACTCCAAATTTAGACTTGCGGATAAATTGAATGCAAGTTGGTTGTATTCTGACCAAATATTAGTTAAACAGTTTGATTTGAACATTTTCAATAATAAAAAATATTTTTTAGTGTTGCAAATCTCAAACGTTAATGAGAAATAGAATATAAAAATATTTTTTTCCTGCTAATGAAATAGAAATAAAAGTAAATTAGCTAATTGGCCGGACACCTGAGCCGTAGGAAAGTGCAATTACTTTTTTTCTAACAAATTATCTGTAAGATAAGGACACGAGGATTTGCAATCATTTGGTGGACTTTTTTTAATTGGAAGTTTTATAAAGACAAGGATGAAAATGTCCAAACACAAAATGCTAGAACTAAGAACAGATACACTCATCAGACAACAAACGATTTGATTGCAAACCCATGCCATTAAGTTCTCAATTGAACCATTACACTTTCCTAGGCATTACCACTACTCTTACAATCATACCTGTAGGTTGTTCCCGGCTGTAGTTCATCAAACAGGAACTCTGTGGCGGGACCGCGGTAGACATTCTGCCAGCCGGCACCGCCGTCCATCTCCAGCTCGTAGCTGGTGATCGGGCTGCCGCCATCAAATTCCGGCGGATTCCAGATCACCTTGCAGCTAGTGGCGCGCACTTTACCCTTTACCTGAAAAAAATGAGATTATAAAACCGTTGAGAAAGCGAGTGAACAATGGAATATTTATTACAATAGTCCCCAAAGTTTTTCAATAATGTTTTCTTATTCGTTGGCTTATCAACTTTGGGGATTTTTACTGAATTCTAATTGGTTGGTTTATTAAGTTGAGTGTTAAAACTTTTCAACCACTAATTTTAATCTACAGTAGGGGTAATTTTGTGTGTCATCATTGGGGCTTTACATCAAATTATCGGCCATTGTCTTATCCCTTTTAATCCCTGATAAAACCACCAGTTTCAGGAATAAATCACCAGAAGAAAACAAGTATTGCCCCCAACCCAAACTTATATGTTTTAAAGGGTGGGTCATCAATTCCGTAATCATGTCTAATCAGAGCAAATTGCCCCTCCAAGTTGTGTTATTGCAAGGCACATAAATTGAGCCTAAGTAGTTTTTCTTTAGGTAAAATATCTTTTTTTCGACTACGTAATATATTAAAGATAAAAGTAATAATACAATGTCAATTTGTTTACAATAACATCTAATTCATTGATTTATGTAAATAATCAAAATAACGCAAACATTATAATGGGACAAATATTTCCACAAGAAGTGCAGCAACAATAAACTAATAACTTTTAAGAAAATTTACTGTAATACTTCTTCAACTAAGATATAACTTTGCCTAACAAAACTACCTATTAAAATAATTTTCTTAATATAGCGGACATATTTTTGTAGTAGGTGCACTGCATAAAGTGCGTAAGTATAGAAATTTGTTTGATTAAAGTTAAGTAAACTGTATAAATTATTATCTTTATGAAAGTTATAATAAAAATTTGTTACTAAGTAAAAAGTAAATCTTTAATAAGGTTATTAATAAAATAATCTTTTGGGTTACTTTTTGTTCAGTTACATTTAATAAGTTATTTAAAAGCAGCGTATAATAATGTGCGGGTAGATTATGCAGTTTTAGCCGTTTGGCATAGGTTACTATAATTTGGAGATTATCGATCCTAAAAACATTTTACCGTGAACTGCACCTGATCCAAACAACCTGCTAGCATACCTGTGGTTTATTTGGGGGGTCGGGTATACCAGGCTTAGTTGAATATGACACGTGTTGGGAATACGCCGAGGCTCCCATCTCGTTATGAGCTCGTAACTTGAACCTGAATATAATACATATTGTTGACGAATATAGGAATATTTAACGAATATACCTAATTATACTATTTAAGCAGGGATACAATACAAATATTTATATAAGAATTTTTTCAGTAAGGCTATGAATCCTATTCTTCATTTTCGCTGGAATAAAACCGGTTCTAAGCCCCACTGAAAACGATGTTTAGCCTCATATTAAAGAAAGTGTTCCACGAAAAAAAAAAAATCATAAAATTAAAACCAGTTTGCTTTGGCTCAGGCCTACGGCTTCTCGGGGCCAACAAAATTGGAATCAATTCTTAATTCTTTGTTTTACCATACGCGAAAAGCTGTCCATAATACTGTGCGATAAATAGCTATTAACTAACTTCTTCTAAAAATTCTCCCCTTAACCGTTGCTTATAAAAATCAATAACCTAGTTTATGCCAATTTTAATTTGGGACCAATGAAATAACCGATCTTTATTTAAACGTCCCTAGGCATATTTGATGAATATCAAGTTAAAATTTATCTAACTAAGGGAGAAATAATACTTAATTTTTAGACATTAATTTTTTTTTACTTTAACTTTCATACTTTTAAGATTGAGATTTCTTAAAAAAATATGATCCAATCTTGAAGTTCTCTAATAAACCTGTGAATGTTTTTATATGTATGTATGTTTTATTATGTGTGTGTGTATGTTCTTGCATGTATTTCTCAATAATTCCCATCTATTTTTATCCTTCAATATTAACAAAGTTAAAATATTTCTTTACTTATCAATCTCCCACTATAAGTTTGCCCCATTCATGCCTCCCAATCACATTAAATCCCCCCCCCCAAAAAAAAAGTGTTTTTGTAAAATTGCAAAAAAAAGTCTCCAGAGAGCAGAAGATATCATGTTTTGTTCTATTATGGACATGCAAATACTTGTTATTTCTTTTTCTTTTAAATAATACCTACTATTTTAAGCCATTTCATTCTCAAGATTTTTTTACGGTTTGGTAAGTGAACTTTTTTTCTCTTACTACGGGTGCAACTTGAAGCGAGGTTTTTCTCTGTGTTTACGTAATAACCATTCATTTTCTATATATAACTTGTACAATATATTCAAAGAATATTGTAGAATATAAATTGAAATGTAAGAAGAAATATATATATTTTTAAAGAGTTTTAAATTCAAGATAAATTTTCCAATTTTAATATTTAATAAGAGAAACTCCAATTAAACGAAACAAAATTTCCTATGTGGTGGTAGGGTAACTTTATCCCAACAAATTTAAGCTATAAAAAGCTACTCTCATCCATCTATGATTCTACCAAAATATTTTGTTCTATGGTAATGAATGAATACTCTACAACTGAACAATGACATTAAGAGAGGTTTACACGGTGTCAGCGCATTTACCGGATTTTTAGCAGCAAAGCTACCATTTAATAGTGTATATATGTATTTCTGACAGTAAACCGTCAATTAATGTAAAAAGTAACTGCGACAATTCAAAATGTCTCACGCGGAAAAACACAGTAAGTTCCTCTTTACCTTCTTAATACAATTTTAGCCTGTTATAGCTGCGCCAATTGTGGACATATTTAACATTGTCCTTGTTTTGTCTTTAATGGTTAATGTTGTCAATTAATGACTTCATGAATCATAGACTCTGCTTTCATCATAACATTGCATTAGCCAAAAACAAACGGTACCTAATGGATCCTGCCATGAATGTTGTCGGGTTTACGTCAGTGCCAAAATGCGTCATAATAGAGACGGTAAAATGGTAACACATTAACATGGACAATTAGGGACTGCAAAACTAAAGTCGTGCAATTAAAGGGTTCCAACTCACCTATAGCTTGTGTTTTGACCTAGCTCTTTGACTGTGTACTCTGTATCTGTTCCATGATACTGGGCCAGGAAACCAAAGCCGGTATCAGGATCCTAAAACGACATCAGGATTAATTCAAGTAGGTCATCTGTCATAATTAAGATGTAACAAAAATAGATGGAGTTAGAACGTCAAAGCCTTCTTTTTTTGAGGAGTAGGGGGGGGTAAAAACTAATAATATTTTAAGAATTCCCTCAGCACCAACAATTTTTTTCTTATTTTTTTAGGTGTGGGGAAGGGGGGGGGTGTTATTACTCCTCCCTGGACGTTCTTGCGCAAAGCTTTTGGACTTTCTATGGAGGAACTAATCCCTATACGACGTGATAGTCAACACAACAAATTGTTAATTGTTGTTATCAAAGTTTTAAAAATGGCATAGGATGAGAATAAGGGATCTAATTATTCCTCAAGTAAATCTTACTAAACTAAAAAATACATTCTAGACCTAAGAAAGGCGTTTGACGATACACCAATCGAATTTGCTTTACATTATTCATATTTTCAAAATAACAATTTTTTCTTATGTTTAAAATCTTAATGAAACTAGAAAAGACTTACCTCCATCTGAAGGGTAAACTCATCGTCGCAGGGGCGCTTCGACCAGAGCAGGTGGATCGACGAGTCGGTCACCTCGCCCAACTTGGGTGGTTGGGGCTGTGAGGGTGGGCTTCCCTGGGTCGCGTAGTTGATCATTTCACTGTACGGAGAGTTACCCAATTCGTTCACCGCCATTAACCTAAACAAAAGACACTATAAATAACAATATTTAGAATATGAGTATTTAAACTTTCTTATTTAAAGGTGACCAAATACACATTACACTAGAATCAATGACAAGAACATTCGTAGACAAATTCGAGAAGGGTTGTTTTATTGTTATTTAAAAATAGGTTTATGGATATTTTTAGAAATGTAAAGGTATTCAACACAAAAAAATGAAATTTTTATCATTTAGATCGAATGAAAGCAATTTAAAGAGAGCTTTGTATTGGAACAAGACAGTTTTATTTTTATATAAAAATATATTTCATTTGGATTATAAAAAAATTAAATTCCTTTAAGCTCCTATACCTACTTGAAAATGAAATAAAATAATTACATTTTGAAGGATTTATAACAATGACAGCTGCTATACCTTATAAATTGGCAAAGTTTATCAATAAATTGCATTATAAAAACTTATAAAAAATACCAACGTATATATTTTATTTTTTAACATTATAAAAGAATGTAAAAGTTTGTAAGACGTAGGTTGAAAAATAATGAATGGAAATATATTTCACTGAAAGATTTAATTAAAATTAGTTTTTACAATGCATGGTTTAAAGAATGCATTGAAGGGGGGAGGGGCGGGTGGAGAGATTTTTTTACCATTTTTTACTCGTATAATACCAGTTGGTATAATCATATACTAGTGGCATCGCCACTACAACCAAATTCTCTAAATTACAAGGGGGAAGGAGCTATAAGTGAAAAAATAGCCTAAAACCACCTAAAGACACTAAATAAGAAATAAACTATCTTAAAATCATCCTGGGAACTAAATGAGGCTTCCCTAAACACTCGCTACTCTATATGATCTAGTTTTCAAACAAATTTCTTTAAATCTTAAATAAAACGCGGTTAGGAAGTTTTGAAATACTAAAGAGCTAGGTACTCCCATTACTTGATTTTATGGATTTTTTTTCTTTAAAAAAATGTTCTTTTTAAGTCATTTCTTTTGAGGCAATTTAAAAAGTATTAGTAAAACAATGTTTAGGAATTTTCTCCTGATCTAATAAAAAAACTATTTTTAATTTTCGGCGGATTTTTTAAATATAAAGCTATATAATATTGATAAACTTAATATTCTCTTTAACGCTTTTTTAATATTTTGCAAATCTATTATGGAAATATTTTGAATAATATTATTTAGAAAATTCTTTAAATAATAATTTCAAAACAATTCCTTTAACTTATATTCATCGCTTTATTTCAAAAACTAGCAGCTGCACTCCTACAGCTCATACCAATAACGAAATTAATTCGGAAGAAAATCACGAAACCTATACGTGTTTTTCAGCTGTCGTTGGGGGGCAACACATCGTAAAATTGACGACCTCTCCATTTGCCCCCCAAATATTTTTTTAGATTTATTTTGCTTGTTGGTTATACCTTATTCCTGGGTCCCAAGACACTAATAACCCAAATAATATATACAATCAAACATTTGATTGCACGACCTCTGACTGGAAGTCCTAACTTCGCATGGCAAAGTTAAGACTGTTTTGAGTCAAGGCAGCCCTATTCGTCCTACTCTTATTATCTTTGTACGACGCGGATCTAACATAAAGCAGTTGGTGCAACTTTAGTTAAGTGAAAGCAAATAGTTTGAAAAATAATACTTTATTTTTATCCATGTTGATTGATTTGCTATTTATTGTTTTAGAACGAATGAACTTTTTGAAATATTGAGTAGCCTCCCTATTGAAAACAGGACGTTTGCCCAAAAAAGTATCAGACTGAAATTTAGTAGCTTTAATATCATAGAAAAAATAGGTTTACTTTATAATGATAAAATAATCATTTTGTTTTTATTATCTAATGTAATAAAAATTATTGTGCTCATAATATTAGTAAATTATCATTAAGAAAATCACCAGTAATTTCCTACTTGGTGAGCTGGTTTCTTGCGGGTTTCTTATGACAACTCAAGTTACTTAGATCGATAATTGAATATATTGGTATCTCTGTATTTGGCATTTGGATATTTTATTGTTTTGGATATGTACATAATGAAATATTTGGAAGTCTAAGAACAAATTTGAACATTTTTTGATAATTAAACTCTTTATAAAAATGTTTTGTGTTTTTATAATTTTTTTAGTATATTTATTTGTCTTGAAAAAGTTTCAGCGCATTTATGCCATTATGTTGCTCTAATATGCGCCAGATATAGCAGCTGTTAATTCAATTTTTAACGTCTCTAGTATAACGCATTGTTATTCTTGTGTCATGACTCGAACCCGACACCTTTCGGGAAGCAAGCAAACACAATATCAAACCGGTAGGAAAAAAACAATCGAATTAAGTATAGTGACCTGGTTGTCAAAATCAGATGTTTTTTGAAACCTTCATGTATATCAAAAACGTCTCGAATATTTTTCAGGCTTCATTAATCAACGAATCGTCCGAATTGTGTTAAATTTTCTAATAGAGAAAAAAAAAGCCTAAAAATTAACTGTATTAAGGTCCCATTAATGGGGATATTAGACCAAACCGCAGATATTAAAAATATTATGTTTTTACTTTGCTTACAGATATTATATAGTAGCGCACATTACATTTTACATAATAAAAGAACAGTAATTTTAGGTCATAATGTCAAGTAGTTTAAAGACAACGATTTTATGATTTTTTAGAATTGAAACATGTGATAAAAATCGTTCGAACGTACGGATAAACGAACGTTTGCAAAAGAACTTGCATTGAAAACATAAAGAAATGTAAAAAAAAATAGTTTTTAAGTATTCTATTTCTAAGATTATAAAATGAATTATACAATAGATTTCAAAGATGTTTGTCTAATTTAGAAATGTTTTTTTTACACGTATATTTTTTGCTGTTTAAAGGAACCACCTTAGAAGATTTAAAGTTTTAAGTAAGTGGTTCAAAGTTCAAATTTAAGGTGACTAGGTTTCAGTACATTTTTTCTCAGGGATAGGGAAACTAAAAAAAATTTTGGTTTGAATATTTTTATATTGGTTAGTTAATAGTGGGGGGGTAATACTTACCTCCCCACCCCCATTAAGATTCTGTCAAACCCACACTTTGCGCATTTGCCATGACTTAAAGCCTCTAGTTTCTAACTACAAATTAAGTTAAATTTTAACTTTTCTTACTTAAAATTATTCTCACTTCGCCCCTACCAGATAACCATAATACTTACAACAAATATATATTAAATTTTATCCGATTCAAAAGCTTTTTTTAAGATGCCGTATTCCTATTCCTTAGTTTTCTACAATGAAAAAAGATTCAAAGGAAAAAAAGGTCTTTGGGAAATTAGATTAGGAAAATTGTTGATACTAGGAAAAGGAGAGAAAATAATTAAATCACAGGAAAATGATATTTTTTACAGTTTTCAAATTTTAAATTTATACAAAAATAAAGAAAAACAGCCAGTAGTTTTTTTTAATTAGAAGTGAAAATAATCATAAACTGCTGCCACGAAAAGCTGAATTAATTGATTTTAATATTATGTTTTATATTATTAATTGCAAAATTAATTATTTAAAAACTCGAATTACTTTTACTTAATTTCATTTCTCCATTTAAATCTACAGTCCAGAAACCATACCTAATCGCTTCTCTTGTAGCGAAAACATACACAGTTAAAATTTTATAGTTAAGACATAAATCAAAAATATGAGAGGGGTAGGATAACAGCCTAAAACCATCCCAAGACAATTTTAAAATAAAATAGCAGCAAAGCCCAAATGGTACATAATTGAATCTTACTACTAATATGGAGAGTTTAATCGGTTCAGTGGTAAGCGACACACAAATCTTTTTACTTTTACATAAGGAAGATATAAATAAAAATAGGTCTCATCTATAGGAATGCAACCCTTTATACATATTTTTTGCATCGGCTAATAAAATTACAATGATATGTTAACTATTTTTCATTTAACTGAACCATAAGTTAAATCAATACATTTGCAATAGAATTTTATTATCTTCTTTCATTTTAAAAGGAAACTACATCCGTTTGCGTTATTCATAAACCATATCTTTTAAAAATGTCTACTTTTAAGGCAAATATGAAATACTTTATTTCTTCTTGATAAGTTGCATTGTCATGTTGAATCATTTAAATTGAAGTAAAATTAATTCATATTTCAGTACATATAAATATAAATATACAAAAAAGATTTGCAGACACAACCTAATGTGTTGTAAATTCAAAACTTATTACAAAATAAATAAGCAGAGCTTACAGAATTTTGAAGTAGAGTGTCCTTTCATAAAGTAACTGCATGTAAGTTACTTATATCACATGAATAAAGGGATAGTCAAATAAGCTATACAATCTTATGATACGTTTTTTAGATAGAAATACTAATTCCACTGGTTACTGACATAAAATACACATAGACGTACAATATATGGTTCTTTTTCTTCTATTTGATGGACGAATAATTGTTGGAATAAGCCAATTAATTTAATTCATTTGAAACACATATAATGCTGGGAATAATTTACGGATCTTTTTATCTGTGTGACGCCCGTATAATGTTGGACTTAAACAATGTACGGAACTATTCACTCGTCTGAATAATTTTAAACTAATCAATGTACGGACCCCTTCATCCTTGTCACGCCCGTATAATCTTGGACTTATACAATATACGGACCCCTTAATCCGTGTGACGCCCGTATAATGTTGGACTTATACAATGTACGGACCCCTTCATGCTTGTGACGCCCGTATAATGTTGGACTTAAACAATATACGAATCCCTTCATCCGTGTGACGCCCGTATAATGTTGGACTTATACAATGTACGGAAGTACTTGACTTGAAATGGTAGTGCACGGTTGGGATACAACTACGCATTCAATTCAATTTATAATATGAAAAAAGTAATAGTGCTTAATTTAATTGGATCATGGAAAGAAAACGAAGTAGAGGGTTTCGTCGTATTTTCACAGTAGCTTTTCTCATATTTCTATTCCCTGTTGGGAGCTCTTATCCTGCGTGGCAATCATTAACATTTACCTAACCTATCAACGGCTACTGTGGAAATATGACGAAACCCGCTACTTAATTTTCTTTCCATAATCCAATAACCCTTGTTGGATACAATACAGATAATTTTCCTTTTCGTATCACCATCATAAGTATACTTCGCAAAGCTCCGTTGTTTTAAATCAAATTAACTTCGCACTATTCTCTATGAAACAAGCATAAATACATCCATAGGCAACAAAATTTTGAGGAAAATAACATCATTTTGCTACCGATTCTGGGGACTAGCATTTTATAGAAAGATACGAGTTTTTAATGTCTTTCTGAATTCTACAGAACTATATATTAATACTTTTTCTCGTATTCATTCGAATCCGGTGGATAGGAACCGGTTCTCATCCATACGAAAAAAACTATGTCTAGCATCGTATTAT
>LS048845.1:3256-13905 GCA_900241095.1 Acartia tonsa | reverse complement strand
TAATGTATCTTTTTTACAGTATAAGGCTTTACCTAATTTTTTTACATTTTGAAATTTTTTTTTCAGAAAAGTTTTTTTTTATGATCCAAAACAGTTAATATTGTCGTATTATTTCTGCGCTTCCTTATCTTTAAGACATGATAAAAATCATTGGTGGAAAAGATTGGACAAGCAGTAGAAATATTAATAAAGCTTTAAAAGTTAAAAGTTGAAATAACTTTGGAGAACAAAATTATTTACAGGAATGTCCCATCCCACCTTTGAAAATAACTATACACTATTGGGGGGCCAGTTATTTTAGTGTTAGGCAAAAATGACTTTGAAATTGTATCAGTAAGTACCTCTAATAACACCCTTTGCTAATTTTAAAATCCAATGAAATCTAATTTTTGGGAAAATTAGATTTTAAAATTTTAAGTTCAATTTTCATCCCCTAGGAGGTACCTAAAAATCATGACAATAAAAGCAAAGATTATTAATTTAATATTTTGAACAAGTTTGTTTTTATAAAGTTCTTCATAAAACCAATCCTGAAGTGAATTAATCAATGGCCATTTTTATCGGTTTCTTTGCTAAGGTCACGAAAAGTTTTACTTATTATGGATGAGTGTAAGCTCTTTGGGGGTGAAATTTGAACTTGAAATTTTCAAACTAAAATTTTTCAGAAATTAGATTTAGTTGGATTTTAAAATTAGAACAGGGTGTTATTAGACCTTACTTACTGATACAATTGCAAAGTCATTTTTGCCTAACACTAAAATAAACTTTTTTTCATCTGGCCCCCCAACAGTGTATAAGCTAGGTGCAGTTACACAAGCACGAAGAATTTCTACAATAAAAGATGTACACTTGACTGAATGGTAATCCGTTGATGATAATAATATTTATGCAATCTGAATAACATATTATAATATGGTTACGCAATAGTTGCACATTTTTATAAAGTCATTCTCGTTTTGAGCAGAGAAAGAGGAGACAATGGGCTCTTTATTAAACTATCCCCAAAGTTTATATAACTTTTCTTATTCGTTGGCTTAACAACTTTTAGAACTTGAATTTTGATCGGTTGGTTTATTAAGTTGGGTGTCCAAACGTTCCAACCTATAAACGTGATCTACAGAAGGGGTAATTTTGTTATTAACTTTGGGGATGTTCATCAATTTATCGGCCATTATCTTATCCCTGCGTTTTGAAAGATTTTTTAATACAAAAGATGCTATTTATTAAATAATTTAAATGTTAATTTTATTAAAGTTATGTTAAGACTTGAATTGACATATTTTACAATTTTCACAATAAGATTGATGAGTTTCATGTTTCAACACCCCCCACCCCCGCCCCATTCCCCTACTCCCACAAAACCCCCTGTAATATCATGTGCACGCACCTGCTTGTTAATTATCCGAAGTGGTTGTAAACTAAGATTCAATTTGTTCAAGTACTTGTCATATGAATAATGTTGCTAGTTGGTTGCTTTATTATTATTCATTTTATTTTACTATTCGTTGTTAAAATCGAAGCTTTTCTTTAAATTCAAACTTTGAATGATGATTCATGAACAATTTAGGACGACTATCGTTACCAGAAAGTCCGTACAAAAAATACAATATTATAAGCGAAGCATATATTATTAAGGTCGACACTTTACAAATGTAATTGTTCAGTGCTGGATCTTTAAATCATTTTAGTGGTGAGCCAGATCTGGGTGCGCCGAATTTCAGCCAATCACAGCGCGGCATTTCATAAAATGCTGTGCTCTCATTGGTGGAAAGTTGTCTCACCCCTATCTGGCTCACCACTAAAATGATTTCAAGATCCAGTTCAGTAGTCATACCTATTGATTATAGAGCTTCGCCTTTATGGTTGTTATCATCCTGTTTGGTTTATCTTATTGTTACCTTGTAACTTAATTCAGCCCCATGTAATAATAAAAAAACATCTAAAAAAAATACATGAAAAAGGATGACAACATCCATACCTATAAGATAATCTCAACAAATTTTCCAGTCGGACTAAAAATTCTATGGAAGCTTAAATAAAATTTAAGATTTAGAAGGGGCAAGAGTGAAATTTTTAACCCCCACCAATTATAGAGATCATAATGCAACTTTGTTTGTTCTAAGAATTTAATAAGAATAATCCCTGGTATATTAGCACGTGCCTATGTCCAAGAAAAATAATCTTAAAACTTTTTACGATAAATAACTATTTGTTGATATAATAGAAGTATAAAGTTAAACTTAGGTGGTGCAACAAATATCAGAATAATATCAGGAAGGGATGAAGAGAAAAATGGAGTTAAAATTATCCAACACCCCTTTCTTTAATAAAAATTACATTACTTCAAAGGCAGGAATTGGGGGAATAATGATTTATCCTTCATTGTTCTATTACTATATCCCTGTATAAATGGCATTGCTGTTGGGAAAATCTGTGGAAACTGTAAATAATTTATTTAAAGTGTTCACAAATATGCTTCATATTTCCTGTTCATTCACTTCCGCAAAAATTTCGCGAAAAAAATAGAAATGCAAATATATAAAAAGGGATGTTTTACAGGGAAGGAGGGTACATATGGCCTAAAGTATTTTACTACGTTTTCTATCCGTTGGCTTAACAACCTTGGTGAATTTAATTAAATTTCAATTGGTTGGTTCATTTAATTGGCCGCTCAAACGTTTCAACCACTAATTGTAATTTTGTTCATCATTATAGAGGATGTTCATAAAATTTTCGACCATTGTCTTATCTCTTTAGATCCCTAGATGTATTTTATTATAATAAACTATTGGCTGCAACCCTAGCCTCGTGGGCTCTGTTTTGAGAAGGCAGAAAATAGCCTAAATCCAACTAGAAAATCAAATTTAAAATAATATAGCATACACCTTTCAGGGACCTGATTGAAGCTTCCCTATGATATGTGTGCTGAAATGAATACACACTTACATATTTATCTAAAATATCATAGCTTAGCATAACTTAGCAAATCCCTTTTTTCTTTCCAGTGAGATACAAATGCCCCCTCCCTCTCCCTGAGCATCTACATCAACACCAACAAAAAGTGGAGAAATGGATGGTCCACTCTGAAAATAAGGGATATTACTACTTATTCTTTCTGGTGTATTTTTCTTCAACAAAGTTAAGTAAGAATGATTCATCTCATAGAAACGCAGCTTGGCAAAATAAGATAAAATATTAAATTCATTTCTATCTTCTAAATTGAATATATGCTTACAGAGAAGCTTTAGGTTGATAATTACATCCTGACAGAGCTTGAAAAATTAGACTGTAAATTACACTTGTACCCAAAGTATTACAAACACGTTCGCTCATTCGATGAAACTTTAGGGACCTTTTTAAAATCTTGAATGGTTGGTCCAAAAACTAGCAATGTTGAAACTTTTGCACAAATAATTGTGATCTACAGAAGGTGTTGCTATTGTTTATCATAATTGTGGGTCGGTGTAAATCAATTTTACAGTTGTCAAGTCCCTTTAAATCCCTGCCAATAAGAGTTAATTACGTCATTAAACATGCCATTTAACCATAATCCTATGCTGTGTAAGTAAAACGTTACTAAAGACAGAATTTTGTACTGTAAGAATTCGGAAGAAAAATAATTCAAACATCATTTATAAATTAAATTGATTCTTATATTTATTTATTTTCAGATATAAAAGAAACATGTAGTAGTGATATAAAAATGTTTGTAAAAGTGACAGGAATCCGGACAAGTTAACTTCAAGTTGTCACTGTCTTTTTGACAGATAGACAGACAGATAGATACACGGACATACAGACAGACACCCAGATCATGATCGGAGCTGTTCTGGAAGCAGTTTCAGGTTTGTAATTTTCTTTTTTGAGCATTAATATTATTACAAAAAGTACACTTAATTATTTCGATTATTTGTATCCATTTTAAAAGAAGGTCAATTATGTCTGTAATTGATATAGCAACAGGCTAAGAAAATCCTATAACAAGGCTCACTCTGAGTGAAGTGAGCCTTGATAGGAAGCAGTGAGCCTTATCTGGTTTGGCTCACTTCCCCTTTTCGTGTCGGTAAGCCTCACCAGGCAAGGCTCAAAGTAATAAGGTTTTTTTAATTAAAACATTTATTATGATTACCGTAATAATGGAATGAACGTACTTCAGTTATTAGTAGAGAAGCTACGCCTCTAAAAATTGCATTTTATAACTTGCATGGTCAAGAAATTTTCACATTTTATACATATATTCCCTAAACTATTTTATGCTTTGCTTTAGTCAAGGATCATAACTTGGAAGTTTGAAAATATGAATTTTAAAAAGTAATAAATGAAGTTTTTTTGTCTGTTTGCTGAAGATTAATGTATCGCTAACCGATCGATTGGGTTCTGCTTTTTAAGTGCAAAAAAACACCTTTTTTCGATGACTTCCAAGCTTTTTCCAAGCTGGGAAGGAAGGAGGTACGGACATTCTGAACATATTTTAACAAAAAAAGGTGCGGAATATTCTCTTTAATCCCCTCTCTCACCCTTGGACGTTTCTTTGTTATTTAATTAATCATTCTATATTATAAACTTTAGGTAAATATTCCTTGATCTATAAGTTGACATAAGCTGACATTTATTCTTTAACTTTGCCAAAATATAAAATGTATGTGTTTACTTATTTACTTAACTTGCAGTGCATATTCCCTGTTATGCTTATAGGTAATAGGTTGACATACATTAATTGTTTATGTAGATTATATTGGATATGAAAAGATGCTCTGTATCTAACTGAAGGATCTGAAGGGAAAAGACAATGAATGATAAATTGACATGCATCCAAATGATGATTAACAAAATTACCTCTTATGTAGATCAAAATTATTGATTGAAAATTTAAGCGCTTCAGGTTCTAACCAATCAATCAGGTTCCCAAAGTACCCAAAGTTTTTAAGTCAACAAATAACATGTTTGATTTATAGAAATGTCTAAAGTATTTCATATTCTGTTAATAAACAAGGAAACTGTAGTCATTATGCGATCAGTCAACTCTCGTAATATAGAAAGGAAGCAAAATTAAAGACATTTAAAGTTTTATTTTTACTTTTTAGGCGTTAGAGGATGGTTTCGAGGGAAACATAAACTTACCATAGATACACCCCAGGTACATTTTAACAAGGACACTTTTGCCCATGAGTAGCGTAAGCGCAGCATTAAATGTTAATATTCCATCACGTGTCAAAGATCAAACATTTTCAAAAGAAGTTTTGTATAGGAAACAAAATGGGTTGAAAATTTACACTGTAATATCTGTATTAGAAAAATACGTATCAGTAGTTTTTGAAATCTTGAGCTACAGACAAAAAATCTTACTACTTTATATTAAAGGACTATTAGACTACTCAAAAAATGAAAATAAGGCTCTATATATGCAAACTCTATTGTAATTTTACAAAAAGCTTACATTGCTTTAGATTATTGAGTAAATCACTTTGGCAGTATACTTACTCTCTTACATTCATTAAAATTAACAAAATCCCTCTTATGGTCAGTTAAGCACCCTTTAAACCCCATTAAAATGATTTTTAAATTCCCATTGCCAATTCTTTTTTGCAGCACCCTTCCCTTTTTTCTTTGAAAATTATTTTTTTGTTCATATAAAAAAAAGTTTTAATTTATTGTTATTTTTAAATTTAACTATAATTTCAAGTTTAAGATGTAATTATGGAGCTTTTGTCACCTATTTTATTTGTAGTGGCTAGAAACAAGCTTTTGACAACAGTTAAAGTATAGGGTGGTTGGGGGGAGGGGGGAGGTGCTGTAAGGTCCACTATCAATTCAAGTGATATTCTCCATTAGAAAGAGGAATTACATAGATAATTACAAGGATATTAACAGTATTAATCAAAATCTTCTTATTTTATATATTTGGTAAAAATTGTGGATGAGGGAGGGGGGATATTGCATTTGTATATGAGCTATTCTGACTTTTTCTCCAACCAAATAATAGTAACTTTAATTTCAGAGGTTTGCCTTATTAGTATTGACTACTTTTTATCAGCCCCTAGAGTTGTATTTAAGATTTATTTTGCTTGTTGGTTAAATATTATTCCTAGCATGCTAAATGTAAATCATAAATTGTTCAAGTAATATGTTTAAAAGCGTTTGAGCGAGGATTTATATAGATATATAACAGAAAACTGAAGCAAATTAATTGTTTGTTTTTAATATTAGAAAAATCCTTTTCTAATACACAAGGACAAATAGACAAGAAATTTAATTAATATCATAAGCTTTGTTACCGTTGACCAAAAACATTCTTTTTTTTATTGCTAGTAAGTAAGAAAGAACTTTTTTTAATGTCAGTTTTGTTGCCAAATATCTTTGACAACTAGAAAATGATCAAACGAAATGTTGGGCCCTAAAGTCATTGAATATATTAATATCACAACAAATTGTCAGAATCGCAGCTTCTCAACAACAAGGGTTTATTAGTACGTCCAATAGTCACTTAGATACCTATTTGTGTAGGTCTTTAAAGCTTTTTTTTTTTTGGGGGGGGGGAGGCGGAGGGGGAGCAATTTCTTCAATGGAGGTATTTAAATAAAGTTTACAGGGCGTAAGTAAAAATTACTTGGGGGGAGGGGAGTGGGGGGTAAAAAAGATTTGCAGGAGGGTAAATCCACATTTTGGTGTATTCGATCTAAGAATATATCCTTCGGTTAAAAAAAAAACTAAATGATATTAATCATTGCTGAAAGCACCCATAAGAACGAGTACAGCTTCACTTTTATGAATGTTGTCATTCTTGTCTCATAATGATTGCTGTTTTTTGTGAGTTTTGAGAAATTGTTATTAGTTAAACTAATTTGTTATTATCCTAAAGTGTATTCCCTATCTATACATATAATATGTAATAATATGAAATAACATATATTAAACATAAGTCCAATCTTTTATAAACATCGAAGAATATTGTATCTAAACAAAAATATAGTTCCTCCAAAAATTTTACCAGTCAAATATGTGAAATTATTTGGCCCTGAACTAGTTTTTCTTGCAATTTAAGGTTCAAAATATTTTTAAGATAATATATCCCTCCCTTCTTGCGAGATAATATTTCAAAAAGAGGTAGAGAAATCAGTTTTTCTTGAGATAATGTATCCCTTCCATCTCAAAAAAAGAGGGAGAGAAATAAGTTTTTCTTAAGATAACATATCCCTCCCTTCTTGGAAGATAATTTGTCAAAAAGAGGGAGAGAAATTAGGTTCTGTGAAAACCAATCTATATACGACAATATCAGGGATACAGGGATATGTAAATTGAATTTGAAAAATATTCCTCATGTGTAAAGTCTTTTAGCAATAACCTTCAAACGGAAAAGTTAGCATGTATCCAGGGATCTAAAGGGATAAGACAATGGCCGAGAGCAATAACCTTTAACAGAAAAAGTTGTGAGCATGTATCCAGGGAACTAAAGGGATAAGGCAATGGCCGTTAAATTGATCCCCTTTAATGATACACAAAATTATCCCTTCAGTAGTTTACAATTAGTGCTTGAAACGTTTGAACAAAACATTATTATATTACTTTGGGGACTAGTGTAATAAACAGCCCAATGTCCCATCCCTCTCTGGCATATTTTGCTACTCTATTTATGGATAAAATCGTTTCTTTTTTATTTCATGTGATATATTTAACTATTTTTTAAAAACTTGCACATTAATTTATTTACTTATCCATAATTCCTGTCCTACTTACTATAACTATAAGGAAGAAAATGTAAAAGACAGAAGATAATGTAATGTGTAATATTGTATTGAAAATTTTCTACAGAGTATATATGATTTATTTTTACTTTATTTGGTTTCTTATTAAGGGGTTAAGGGTGAGATATAATGAGCAAAATTTGCTAAGGGTCGTTTCTTGGAGAGTAGTTACATTTAACGTTTTCCTCCTTCTAAGAAATAGATAAGATAAAAACTTCAATATAACCATGGGAAGCTTCACTGAGAAATTTGTAGTGATTATTTATTTCACAGAATTCACATTTATAAAAAATACATATCGTTAAATTTTTAGAAAAATGGATATATTATTACTTTGGATGTTATACACCAGATTTTCATGTTCTCTAATAAAGTGAAACGCTAAAATAGTGATAATCCCCATCCACTCTTTCTACCCATCCCTTCCCGTCCTAAAATAATTGACCAATAAATGAGTTCCTTGTTAATAACCTAAATCAACTTCAATTTTTCCTCTGTCATATTATCCATTTATATTTTACATCCATTATTAAAAAACTGTATGATAAGTGACAATTCTTTTATGTTATATTTTTGTTCAGAATCGCCTGCAAAGCGAGTTTACAGTTCTATTGTTATCCTTCCTGTCCGCGCTGACCGCTTGTAAACAATACCTGGGTGATCCTATACACTGTATATTTGATGGCAGGTACACAATTTCTATTAATCTGACCGCTCTGACCGCTTGTAAACAACATCTGGGAGACCCTATACACTGTACACTGTATAGTTGATGGCAGGTACACAATTTTCTATCCATCTGACCACCTGACCGCTAACAATACCTGGGTGACCCTATACACTGTATATTTGATGGCAGGTACACAATTTTCTATCTATCTGAACGCTCTGGCCGCTTGTAGACAACACCGAGACCCTATACACTGTATATTTGATGCAGGTACAAAACTATCTATCTGACCTCTCTAACCGCTTGTAAACAATACCTGGGAGATTTTATACACTGTATATTTGATGGCAGGTTCACAATTTTATATCCATTAGACCGTTTTGATTGCTTGACCCTAGACACAAAATTTAAAATATGATTAAAGGCTAAAAAAATTAGATGCCTTAAGGAAATCTTTTTATGTTTTAGGGTGGTATTGGCTTTTTTTATTAGCCTTCACCCCATCAGTAGCAAGAATATATAGTATAATCAACATATACTTTATTTTTCGAGTAAGAAATAATACATTATTTCAAAAGGAACTATTTTTTTACTCTGTCACAAATTTTTTAAGATGAACTGAACATATTGAATTTAAAGCTCTAAAATATTTCTTACCATTCTTGTTTTTTTTAAATAAAGTAAATAAATCTTTTAAAAAAAAACAATCTATCTACAAAACTAGATTTATTGAATTTTAGAGTATTTTATCTATAGGAATAGTTCATTCTTTTTTTATTGGCGGGAATGTCAATTTAATGAAAAGAAATGGCCTACTCAGGGGAAAAGGAATTTATAAAATATAAATAAGTTTTAAGGTAATATACTAGTGGCCGGTTAAATACTGAGTCACCTACCTCAACTTCTTATTTTCAAAATAAATTAAAAATAAGGGGGATATTCCTTTTTTCTATGCCTAACCTTATTTACAATTTATTTCCAATTTAGAGTAGGGGGGTTATGAAATGCTCAAGAGGGTTTAAATAAAGGTATGGATTTTTTTGTAGAATTTCTTTTTTAAAAACCTCT
Organism: Acartia tonsa; assembly: GCA_900241095.1. Lineage (NCBI taxonomy): Eukaryota > Metazoa > Arthropoda > Copepoda > Calanoida > Acartiidae > Acartia > Acartia tonsa. The sequence goes on along the minus strand of LS048845.1, from coordinate 4,425 downwards.
GGAATCTTGCTAGATGTAAAGTAATTTACTTTTATTTCTCCCTGACGTATCCAAATTCTCTACCAATATATTGAAAAAGAAATTAGCATTGGAAACAAACTTTACTCAAATAACAGTTGTGGCAGCAAAACCAATCTTATAGTTCATGAAAGATAACCTAAAGTGAAATATAATCTAGGTTTATAAATGGCAGTAAAATTGCTTTTTTTTATGCAAGAAGTGAAGGTTTCATTGAGCCAAATCAAATGAAATTTTCTAGGATAGCCTAAAAAACTTTATAGACTTTAGAACTTGACTTCAATAAATTTTTGTAAAGAAATTTGGGAGGTCTTTCTAGGGACGATTTCTATTGGGAAGATTCTTATGACCTATGAGAAGCTACATTGTAGAGTAGAACCATATCGGTTCAGCGGTTAGAAAGATCTTAAGGTACAAACAGAGACAGATCTTGTTGAAATGAAAAAAAAATATTGTTACAATACATACTTATACAATTACACATAGCATGAAATAATCACAAACAAATAAACAATAAATTGATCATGATTAATTATCCTATTACATAAACTAGTAAGCGTTTTTTGTCTGTCCCGAAGGATCTCGCTAACCGCTGAACCGCTTCCTTTACAGTGAAGCTTTTTATAGGCCCTGGGAAGATTTTGAACTATTTTTGGGGAGGGTGTCTCAAACCCCCACCCACCAAAAAAATATTTTTTTACTCTTTTGAACACAAATTTTAAATGGGTTGAGGTCGACATTTCCCCTTCAACCTTAAGTGCCCCTAGAGGCTTCTATGGGCGTTGCCGCTAGTAGTAAATATCTCACTTTGTCTTAAACTATCATCAGGAAAGGCTTTAAAACTAGAATTTATATTCTCATGTATATACAATAAGAAAGTTGGTTTAGAGGTCCCAACTGAAGAATGTAAACTTTCTTTTATTGATAAAAAGCTTTTTTTCTTCTTTTTGTTTAGTTTGTTCTGAAGTAATTAAGAGTAGTTTATCAGTTTTCACATTGTATTTACTTTGGTTTGGTTACTTAAGTAAATAGGAAGAGTTTTTGGATAATCCTTTTTTTATACAGGGTAATAGATTGTCTCAACCATGACACTTTGGTTGAGCTTGACTTCCGAATTAGCGGGAAGTTCACGAGATCAGTTGGCGAACATA
>LS048844.1:4893-17506 GCA_900241095.1 Acartia tonsa | reverse complement strand
ACAATTTTTCCCCTTTGTTTTTGTTTTTTTTTAAATGGGGGGGGGGGGGGTAAAATTAAAAAAAAAAATTGGGGGGGGGGGTAATCGCCCCATTACCCCCCCCCCCTTGGACGTCTATGGGGGGGTTGACCCCATAGGAAAACCCGGCTAACAAAAAGTAACCATAAATAATGAAAGATAAATTTTAAATTATATTAAAATATTGGAAAAATATAAAGAAGTGTTTTAATAAATTTTAATCACATAATTATTATTTTTCCAATAAATTTCTGAAGCAATAAGTCCAGCCGTTTTTGAGATCTTTACTACACAAATACTTTAGTATATGTATATTTATTTCGAGTAACAGGGCACTAAGGATGACATTTCTTTTTTCTTTGAATCTACCAGGGCACTCCCATATTTTAGGGTTTCTTTAGAGTACAACATACTAACGACAAATGTTGTCAAGAAATTGTAAAATGATTAAAATTCTATTAAAAATCGTTGTCAAGATGTATTAATTGGATATTGCTGTATTAGCTTGAATAATAAACAATGGTAAAATATATATTTTCGTGTTTATGTTGTATTCATTGGTTTTAGTAAAAGAAAACTTTAACCCACCATATACAATATAAATTGCTTCAGATATTTCAAAGATTTTATGTAATTATCTACTTCTGATAAAAAAATATTCACTATGAAAATCAAATATCTCTAAATCTAATTTGGGAAATTTATTTTAACTGATTTTCTCATAGCTTGACATTTGAAAATATATTATGAAAATAAAACATGACGTTTAAGATGTAATGGTATAAATTTTCTTTTACATTTTCTGCTGCTTTACATTGGGCGTCCTATGTCGGTTACTCTCACTCTACTAAAAACATCATATAATACATATATTCTGCTTATAATGTTCGAACACTTAACAAGTGTTAATGTTCGTATATCTTTGTGAATGATTTTAGAGCTTCGCCTTTATGGATGTTGTAATCATTGTTTTGAAAACAAATATCTTTACTAAACTTTATAAAAATGTATTTCATAGAAATATTTACTGAACTAAAAATGACAATACTCTATAACTTTCTCATTATAAAAGTAAAACCTTCACATTCTATTCCTCCAAGAGTCGAGAAACCTCTAAAATAAATAAAGATAAGAAAATATGTTTCTATTATATTATTATTCAAACTGTATGGCTATGGCTACTGATCAAATGAGCGGCTAGGTTAGAATTGTCCTTACGATTTCAAACGATTTAGAAAGAGTAGCAACTCTTTAATCGTTACCAGAATGTCAGTACGTCTATTTAAAACAGGTTGATTTTTTACTCTTTTAACAACAAATTTTTATATAATATAATTATCCGATCAATTTGATCTTTGGAATACTGATTCCTATGACAATAAAGTACAATGTCATAAGCGAAGCATCTTTATAATCAATATGTCCTTAATCATTATCCTGTATTTAAGCAGTTTTTCAACAAATTTACTTACAATAAACATTTTATTTTGTAAGTTCTGACACTCTACAAGTTTTATGTTCGTTTGTCCTACCGTTTCGAGCTTCGCTTTTATGAATGTTGTCAACCTTGTTGAATTATATCTATTATATTTGACGAAAAAAAATTAAGTCTCTCTATGTAATTCAATTAAAATGATCCATTTTCATTACCTTAAGTGCAAGTTTAAACATACTAAAAGGGCGAAGCTAAACTTATCATCATGAACTCATTTACTGAATAAAGATTTACCTTAAATAAGCTGCTCCGCAATCTGTAAACGCCATCTTTTCATGACTAATAATAAAACATTAGAGTCTTCATATCTTAAAATAGTGTAATTTTATCATGGATCTAAGGGGATTACAATTGCCGATAATTTAATGATTACCCCTTCTGTAAATAACAATTAGTGGTTGAAACGTTTGAACACCAAACTTAAAGAAATAAGCATGAGAAAACGTTATTATATAAAACTATTGGTAAAACTATTGGTAAAACTATTTGTAATACATAATAAATAGCCAAATGTCCCCTCCCTCTGAATATTATTGAAAATATTTAAAATAAGTTGAATATTATTCTAACTTTAAAATAACATCGCAGTAAAAATCATTAATAGATTTAATAGAAATAAAAATCAGAATAGAATTTTCTGGTTTCAAGATCTCTGAAAGCTAAGGAAGCTTTTCATTGTTCCTGGAAAGGAAGAAAGGGGGGGGGGAGGGAGCAAAGTCCCTCTAATAAAACTCTATAAAAAGTAAACCCCCCTTAAACATTATTTTATTTAAAATAAAAAGGAGGATTAATTGTTTTATAGACATTGCGAATTTGGCATTAAATTATGTAATTTGTACACAAAAGTACTGGAAAAGTAAGTATAAGAGTATCTTTGCTAATAAAAGGAAAATCATGTTTTGTCTCCTTCTTCCAGCTACAAAAACAAAAAATCTTACCTTTTTACTGGCACTGCAAATTCCCATCTTTTTTCTCGTACTAATAAAATATGATTTGTATTTAGTGTTAAGTTTTTTTCTGAAAATTGGATAGAATATTTAAATTAATCCCACCACAAAACAAAATTCACGCAACCTAATTTATTTCAAAATGATATTTTTCCCCATTTAAAGAAGATCTTTTAAACAAGCGAAGAAACTTTAAATAAAATCATACCTAATTCCATTATAAATTCGTCAAATCTGAAACAAGGGAGAACAAAATATGAGAATTTTTCCAATTAACACTTTTATATATTTGGAAAACTTTCTTTTTTAAAATTTATTTCAAATTGCAAAATTCGATAATTACAATTCATAATACATTTCCATGTAAAAAATAACATTCTTTCTTTGAATACCAATTAAGTATTTTTTTATAATTAAACATTGGTTTGTAAATTATATGGGTATCCAAAAATGCTTATATATTGGTTGCTTTAAAACTTTAGAAACTCTTAATAAATCTTGAATGGTTGGTTTAAACTAGCAGAATCTAAACTCGTCACCTAATTATTCTAAAATACAGGAGGAGTATTTATCATAATTAAGATGTTATTATTATGGTAATTGTCTTATCTCTTACAATACCTGGCAAAAGCTTTGTCAATATCCTTGTATCCAGCGGCCAGATTCCAGGCAATGATGCCACCAGGACGGACTATCCGCACCAGTTCTGGCAGGGCCCGAGGGGATATCAATCCCTAGAATCAATAAAAGATGACAAATGCATTAGTAGACAGAGAAGGTATGTAAGTTTAAAAGTACAAGGGCAATTAAACGGACCATTATACCCCCCCCCCTTATACAATAATCACATACTTATTTTCCCTCAAGTTTTTCTTCATCATAACATTTTTAATATTTCTACTTATAATTGATTGTAATAGCCATTCTTTGGATCTTAAACACACAACAATATGTATATTATAACTTATTATACCTGGAAAAAGCCAGCACAGCAAAGGATAACATCATATCTACAATCTGGTATTGAAGTCTGGGAATCTGGATCTATAAATTCTCTATATACTTTCCTTAAATACAACAAACAATTTTAGTTTAAAGGGTCTAATAATTTGAAAAAGTTTTATAATTATAGTTAAAAGCGGGGTTACTCTATAAAACATATGCATCGATGTTTTTACCTGAAAATTCCTTTATCCATAGCACCATCCAGATACCCTTGACATGGATCTAATCCATCTATCTAAAAAACAAAGATGTTAGTTAAAATAAAAGCATATTAAATTGTTGTTTTGTAATTTCATACAATATACCTGTTGGTAACTTGTTACACTTCTAAGTATCAATTTAAGTTCCACTGTGTACATTCAATACATTTATAATACAACAGTGTACAAGAAACTGTATTTTTAAATGGTGATAACCTGCTTGTTTAAATTCCTTGGCAACAACACCAGTATCATAGTGTGCATACATAACAGTAAAAGTACAACAGAGTACATGAAAGTACACAATACCTGCTTGATTATATTCTTGTGCAACAACCACAGTTCACAATGTACATGCAATAAACTTATAGTACAATATAGTACACTATAAATGACGATAACTGGCTTGTTTACATTTTTGAAGAACAACTCCACAGTTTACATGCAGTACACTTATAGTGCAATAGGGTACAAACGGTACAATTATAAGACTCCCTGGTGGTAGCAACAACTGTACATACGCGGTGATACATCTTAGCTCCAGTCCCGCGAAGTACATCCAATACTCTTATAATGTAACAGGGTACAGGAAAGTACACTATACCTGATGATACCCTGCTTGTTTACACTCCTGAGCAACAACCCCAGTCCCACAGGCAACATCAAGAATTTCAACTGTAGTTGGTAAACCTAGCTAAAATGATAAATATGCATCAAAAAGTAGAAAAGTTTATTAGACCCTTAACCTCCTTTCCTGGAAAATATGCTAAAACCTGACAAGCACCTCTAGTAAGCGTCCATAAATACTCTACCTAATTAGTCCAGTAAATTCTAAGATAATAATAGAAACAAACACACACATCACACACAAGGATGCTCATCGACATGCTTCTACTTTATTAATATTTATAAGGTTGGTCTGTCATTAACATAACAATAACGTTAATGAAATCAATAGTTCCTCCTTGTTCCTTTTCCCTTTTTATATTTCCTTCTTGTTTAATTTTCCCTGATATGAAAAATTACATTTATTGTTAGAGGTTTACTCAAGAGAAATGACTAGACCAATATTCATTTTAGATATGCATCTTTTTAGTTATATAAATTGTACATCTTCAGTATTCTAATGTAAAAGTGAATCAGGGAGAATTAGCTTGGCCTTTTTAGTTCTAACTTTCTGTGCTGTTTAAAATCAAGTAATCTTACCTTTATAAACTGCTGTGCAAGGCTTTCTGTCTCAATAAACTGAAATACAGATAAAACGATTTGTGAGAGCTATGATCCTGTAAAGTAATTATGTAGAAGAACCCCAAAAACTCAAAGTAAAGATACACTCTCCGTTTATTCTCTGATCTAAACCAAATAAATATACAATATAATATTCTGCTGTTAAATACAACATTACCTAGATGTTTAAACATTACATATGATGTATATATCATAATATTTTATTTAATGCTTTACTTTTGCAGTTTAGTTTTTCTTGTACTTTAATCTTAGATTTTATAATAAAACTTACTTGGTTCATTTTTTAAAATCACTTGAAATTAAAACATAAATAAAATAATGTTTTACATTATCCGTCTGCTAGCATAGCTCTAATGACCGCTAAGCTGCATAAGAAAGAAAGTCAGGAAAGTTATTTTTCTTCTATTATAAACTTGTAAACAATTACTCTATGTATTTATTTCCTTTCTCATATGTTATTGTGAATTTTTCGTGTGGAATTTTTGGGATAACGACCTTTCATTCCGCATTTTCATTCTCTTGAAAAAAATCAAAGTTTTTAATTGTTAATTTATACTTTTTAATGGCAAATAATTAATGGAGTTAACATTCAAGATTGTAACAAGGCTCTGAATTGAAGGAAGAAGGTAGCTTAAAACCATCCCGAAACCTATTTGAAGCTTCCCTTAAATGGAGAACTAAATTGGAACAGTGCATTGGTCGTGCGTATTTCACAGTCCGTCTCATTTACATTTCAGGACACGTAAACACGTTCACACACATATTCAAACACACACGCACACACAAACACTCACCACTCACGCACACACAAACACTCACCACAAACGCATGGTACGCACACCACACTCCTACACAGCAACGAAGTGGTGAAACTATGGTTGGAGAAATCATGGCAACGCGATGACTTGCAGTTTCACGTAGCAGAAAATCATATGGATTTACTCATTTCTGTCATAGTACCTGTTGTTTTGTTACATTTATGATTTTATATGAAAATAGATGTGATTTTTAAAAAGATATTATTTGAGTTAATGTTCATAGTGGTTTTCCTATTGTGAAGTGTAAAAATATTTTAGAAATAATTATAATGCTATAGATTATAGTTTTTTTTTGTCAAAAATGTGGGGTTATAAGGTAAAATAATAAAAAAATATTCTATAATGATTATTATACTTGATAGTAATTTCTATTCATTTGAATCATTGTATGTTTTTATTGCAAGTTTATACCAATTTTTCTATTTAACCCATTTCCTACAAAAAATATATATCACCTTTCAATATCAATACGTAGTTTCATTTTTGCGAACGAATTAACTTTTTAACTTTTTCATAAAAATAGCCTTACAAAAAGAATACAACCTGAAAAAATCAGTGGCGTGCACATGATCCTATATTTACGCAGTTTTGCAACAAATTTACTTACAATTTTGTTTAGACGATTATATTCTGATTATTCATTTAATACTCTACAAGTGTTAATGTTCGTTTGTCCAACCGTTTCAAGGCTTCGCTTTTACAGATGTTGTCATCCTTGCTTTATAGCGTTTTACATTTATTACACCTCTTTAAATTTGAAGAGGGTATAGAAGGGTCTAATGGAATATGGATACAAACACTGTGGCATGCCATAGAAGAAAAAAATATTGAGTTATGATTTAATATAGGGATTGCTTTTAGGTTATAGTTTGTCTTTGCTTGATCTATTTGACCCCAACAAATTCAACAAGAGAATCTGAGGGCTCAGTGTTTGATCAGGTTAAATATCATCACTTTTTATTAAACTTAAGAATATACTAGCAGACAAAAATCTTTGTTTATTTTTTGTATATACGATTCATTAATACAATAATACGAATGACAAAAGTTTTATATGTTTTAATTTTCCGAAAGCCAACTCTATACAAATAAATTGAACTATTTATAGCTTGCAATTATAATATATATTTCTTCATGTGCTTAACATTATACAAGGGAATACATTTTTACACGACATGACTTACCCAAGATAATCTTTATCTCAACATATAATTCCAATAAAAACTGCCCTTTCTTAACACTTTTAACCAATAATATGTCCGGATTGTACCTCCACTGTTTTCCTATTGGCTGATTTAGAAAGCATGTATTTAGATTATGTCTATTTCTAATTTAAAATGCAAAATTGAGAATGTAATTTTATGATTTTAGATATTTGAAGATTCACTGGTTTTACCCGGGGAAATAAAGTATACGAGTGATGAGTTCCTTCATATGGGTAATTATTTCATTTTATGCTTCAAAAACTTGTCAAAAAATAGATAAAATCCATTATTAAACTTTTCTCTATGAGCTTTTTAACAGTACTTTCATGAAAAAGAAATTAAAATTGTATTTACGCAAACCTTTTATTCAATGAAGCTTATTTTTAGTAGAGTAGCTACTCTAAAAGGTACAATATATTTACCCCGGCTACACATTTAGATTCCTGTAAGGGCACTAAGGGAAGTGGGGAGGTAACCTTCTACTTTTAATTTTAGTTTTAATAAAACAAGGATGACAACATCCATAAAAGCGAAGCACTGAAACGATAGGACAAACGGACATTAACACTTGTATAGTGTCAGAACTAAATAATCAGAATATAAATTTATAGGAGTCGAAGCAAAATTGTAAGCAAATTTGTTGAAAAACTGCTTGATACAGGATAATGTTTATGGACATACTTATATTTGTAGGACTTGATTATAGAGTTGCTTCTCTTATAATATTTTATTTTGTTGTCCCAGGAATCAGTATACCAAAAATCAGATCAATCGGATAATTAGATCACATAAAAATTAGTTGTTAAAAAGTAAAAAAATCAACATGTTTAAAATAGACGTACGGACATTCTGGTAATGATTATAGAGTTGTTACGCTTTCTAAATCATACCTAACTACTACAGGAATCACCATGCAAAGTTTAAAATCAATAGGACAATTTTAACATGCCTAAATTAACGAAAATAGCTATCCATATCGGACGGACGTACGGACGGACTGACCCTAATTATAGAAAAGCCTCGCTTTACTTATCTACGAGAAGCTATACTGATTAGAATAACTATATCTTTTAATGCAAACCGACAGACTACCACAGACAGATATCCTGGTACTTTTATATAATGATTATTCTACATTTAATCACGACACTATTTCTATGTTGCCTACTTTTTCATTAAATTATTTCAGGTATAATATTTTGTAACGTGACTTTTTATGAAAAGGATACAGGTATTGAAACTACTAAACATGGCAGACAATTTAAGGTGAACTTTCTTTATTTTACTTCAATCACATGTCCTATTATAGCAGAGATGTTTAAAGTTATAAGATGAACATAAGGGCATAAAAATATTAAGATAAAGATAGCAACGGAAATAAAGAGAAAGAAACAGTAAAAGTGAAAGAAAACAAAGTATAAGGATTTTCTTTACTTCAATAAGGAAAAATATTCATATTAGAAAAGAAACTTCAATATAGAATTATCTAATTTGTAATAATTTACTTGAGATGTCCCTGTATTTGACTCTGTATAAAAGTAACTCTGTTTTTAGAATATGATTAGAAGTTTGTTTAAATCAAGTGAAGGTACTCCATTACATATGGTTTTCCTCACAGATCAACAATCAAAACATTTTATCAAACAAATAATGACTTCTGAAATAGTCAAGTAAGTAACAATTTTTTTATCATAAGCTTTACAATTCATAAAAAATAGCCCAAAACAGAGACTCAGAAAGAAAGCCTTAAACTATCCAAGAACCCAAAAGATCTTCCCTGAAATAGAGTGCAGTGGTCAGAAAGATCTCAACGTACAAAAACATAACAAAAATCTTCCCACTTTATGTAAAGGATGAAGAGCGATTATTTGGAAGTGAAATTGAAAAGTAAAGAATAGTATTTTCTCGTATTCATTCGAATCCGGTGGATAGGAACCGGTTCTCATCCATACGAAAAAACGATGTCCAACATTCTACGAATATAAAAACGTACATTCATAAGAATAAAACCAGTTTTTTTAGCCTGTTCCTTCGGCACCTCGGGGCTAATTGTATATTCTATATCCGCGGAAAGCGGTTTATAATTCGATGAAAGAAATAACTATTTCAGAGTGCTTCGAGCAGCGTCGATTGGTCCAGGAACCGAGATTAATGACTTTCTAAATGTATATAGAGAAGGAACACCTTGGAAGTTTCCGAGGAAAGTATTTTTATCGTAGAATGGCTATATACTCTTCGATTTTTCATTTCGTTGAATGTATTATTTATTGTTGTTACTTTAGATCAGGTAAGGTATATTTTGATCTGAGTAGCCCCGCGAGGTTAAGGCAGCGCAGGTATTTACCCTGTATTAGGCCCTGGCAGAGATTAGGCTTAGGAAACTTAATTAAAAATTAGGGGAGAAATGTGTCTAAGTGCCCGATAGTCACTTTTTATCAATACAAATCTCCAACAAAAAAAAACAAACAATTCTATTTAATTCATAAATATGGAGACAATTATTAATTCCTTTATTTATAATTTTAATTGTTTTAGAAAATTAAGGGTTGAATTTGCTGACATCAATTATTTTTCTACAACATTTAAAGAAGAATTAGGAATGATGACTTTAGACATTCAAAGAAAATTTTAATTTTATACAGGGGAGGTGGGGAATAATGGAATAAAACGCGCTGGGTACTTCTATCAAATTTTTATTAACTAGTTCATTAGCTAGCAGTAACCAAACGTTTCAAACAGCAATATTAATCTACAAAAGGGGTAATTTTGTTCATCATCTATGGAGATGTAAACCAATTTTTTGAACACAGAATATACCTCCCTTGTAGAGGTTACTCTGACTCTCAGACAGATTCGGAGTGGAAAGAATACAGTTTATACGCAGATTCTAAACAGTTTCTTGCTCCGTTCGCAAATTTACATCCCTAAAACATGTAGCTAATATATGTTCATTTATTTCCTAGATTCTGTAGCAATTTTATCATTTATTCCCAAAAGGAGCTTTTCCACAAAGTGCGTATTGAGCACTAAAACCACCCTCCCGATTTTAAATTAAAATGGAAATAAGTTGAAGGGGTTCCAATGCCTATTACCTAACTCATGCAATCTGACCTAACCCTGCGGTGCATATTCATGCGATGTCCTAACCATGCGGGACTACCCAGAAACCAATAATCTAGCATATTCTGACCATTATCAGAGCTATAAAAAAGTATAGAAAAAGGGAAGTATAAAAAAAGTATAAAAAAGGGAAGTGGGTTTGAATGATTTAAAAGACTCTTTGAGAGAAAACGCCGTATTTTACTCGCTTCAAAATGAACTATTTCTTAAATCATCGTCTAATGTGTAGATCATTTGAAACTTTGGTATGGAAATATGGGACAGGAAGAAGTTAAGGTTGGTACAACTTTTAATTCAAATTTCTTGAACTGTTTTATATTTCTTTCATTTATAAGATAATTAACAACAGTAGTGTTTTATATTTAATTTATCTTTATCTTCATAATAAACAAAGTAAAATATACCAACAGAAAAAAAGACCAAACTAAAATATCTTTAATTTCATATTGCTAATGCTTAAACATGAATAAAACAGAAAAGGGAATCTTCACAAAAGTAATGACATAAAATGCATCTAAGAAAATTCTTGTGTGTGTGTGAATTAGTTATACATATAGACAAATCCTACATATGAAGTATCTGCACTGGTTATAATATAATTCTTATAAATTGTTGTAGATCGGGTCAGATGGAAAAACATATATATATACCATTAGCAGAAAATATCAAAAGGTAAAAAGTTTATTTCATTTTTTAATATGTATGTATTTTATCCATTTAAAATTTATATAGTTATATAGAAAGTTTCATCATCTAAAATTGTGCCTTATTCATAGTCTTTAAAATTTGTTTCACCTTTACAGGGATAAGGGATAGGAAACCTGGCCATAAATTAGGTCCCGGCCTAGTTTTACAGTGGATAATGCAACTTTCATCATTTCCTAAGTAAATATAGTCATTGGAGGCAGCTCCAAATTAGCTATCACTCTCAACCAATAAGGATCGGTTTGTTTTGTATCAACCAATGGGCAACTGGAGGCAAGCTATATAAAAACCGCGGCAATTTTAGAAGCAGACAATTCTAGAAAAAATAATGAGCTGTCTGCTTCTAAAAAATAATAGAAATGGTGTTTGATCACATTAAATCTGCTTAGAGTTTTACATTAAAAAATACCATACATAAAAAACAAAAATAGAGGGATTATTTTTTAGGAAGTTTGTAACAATATTCAATTGGCAGTTAATAAATGAAGTGTTGTATTTCAAATTCTAAAAATTTTATACAGAATTGATAAAACACATTAACCTTAATTTTTGTACTATTAGCTAATTTGTGCACAGTACAAATTTATTATTACATAATAGTATCCATAGAACTTGATAGAATGTTACCCATTGCTTATTTATTAATTTATTTTTAATTTTAATTAGCAGTGATATTTTTAAATAAAATGTTTACTCATTAATAAAAATAAAAATAACACAATGCAACAAACCCAATGATAGCTTTCTGAAAAATTCAAATTACTAGAGTAAAAGATAAAAAATTTTGGGAGAAAAAAAAACATCAAAACGTAATTTTAACAAACGCCGTTTATTTATTGGGTAAAAAAAGTTCTATTTTTACTTAAGGCTAGCTACCTGAATTTTATTCCATTATCTTCTTTGAACTTATTTAGCTAGTTCATTATTCTAGTTGATAGTTATCAATTCTAACTACTGCACCATCCCGTAACTGGTTTTTTAGGCATAATTGGTAAATAATAGGCCTGGAATAATATTGTCATACGTTTCCCATCCCTTATCCCTGTTAGAGCTGGAGATTGTAAACTTATGAAGCTATTGCAACAATGTAATGTTAAGGTAGGTAGAAAAAAAACAAGGATGTGGTATGGAGGGGGAAAATCAACATCACCCATCCGATTTATAAATTCTAGTTTTCAAAAGGAGCGATTTCCCTTGGGAGGTTGGTGTTACCCTCCCCCAAAATAGTTTTCAACCCTCACCGGACCTATGAGAAGCAACCTTGATTAAAGATAAAATCATATATATTAGCAAAATCCTTCGGTACATACAGATAGACATCCTGTTACTTTTAAATAAGGAAAATTTAAATCTGCAGGTTATTAAATACCACGTAGAGGCTCGGGATAATGCCAAGTTCCTGGGATCAATTGAGAAGTCCAGTCATTCTATCTATCTGCTGGACCCGTCTAGAATGCAGGTATCTATATTTTTATTTCTAGCAGCGGGGCTACTCGTTAATTCAAAATATCTGTCCGTCAGCAAGAACAAAAATGAAGAAAACGTGAATTTATTGGCTGCTGTTTAAGAAAGAAGGCTGTCTTTCTTGTCTTAATTACCTGTACAAGTTAACAGTAAGTATATGATTTACCTCGTCTGTCGGTCATTCTAAAAATGGCCAATACTCATTTCATGTACACTCCACTTAAATCGAAATTGGATGAAGGGTAATAGAAATCTGAAAATAAAAATGACGCAAATGAGTACAAATGATACGCCAATTTTTATCACAATTCTCACGTTTATCTAAAAATGCAACATATAATAATAGCTATTAAAACAATTTTCAAGCATAACTTTTGTCTTATTAGGA
>LS048842.1:6955-21724 GCA_900241095.1 Acartia tonsa | reverse complement strand
GCCATTTCTTTATAAACACTAAAATCAAAATTCAAACATTTCTAAAAATAGAAAAATTTAAACAAAATTAAAAAGGGGCCCCCCCCCCCCCAATCCTTTCAATCTTCTCCCCAAATTTACAATAGGTACAATTTCCCCTAATGATTTTAGTATACTAATTATGTTTTTTAACATCTTGCCCCTGTCTGTCCCAGGCCCTATATTAATTAACAAGTAATGTAGCTTTGATATCTAATATTAGACATATATTACAAAAGTGAAGCTCTACCAAAAACATTTAAAGGCTTCCTATGTATGTGTATCATACTTATATATCCAATGGGTAATAAAAACATTGATATTATAGTTTTTAAAAACTTACTTTGGTTTTTGATTGTCGTTTTTCATTTCATCATTTTCTTCATCAACAAACTCTGTTTGGTTATCGGGATCTAAATCTTGATCAAAAGAATACATTTCATAATCCTCTAGCTCTGTCTCATCCTCTAACTTGATGTTATTTTCATTGACTCCATTTTGAGTAATGTTTGATAAATTTTCAGCATCATGGCTAATTGTTACCTGGGTATCAATGTTTAAGAAAACGTTGTCTTTGTCATCATCGCAATCTGAATCCATAGCAGAAATATCATTCTTATGTTCAGTTTCAAATATGTTTTTATCATTATTGATTGGACTTCTCTTTGATCTTGTTAGGTTTGTTAATTCATTCAGATATTGTTCTCTTACTTTGTCATCTGACCAGGCTAGATTTTGATTAAGAACAAAAAGCTCCACCTAATAATAGTTTTAATTTAAAAGAACATATATAAATGGAATTTTTATCAATAGTAATCCAATTATAGTTTAACAAGTAATATGTCCATTGTCCATAAGTAGCATAGAAACAAAAACAAACACACAAAATATTTTATAAAAAATACAGCAAATAGTATAACAGTTTAAGTTAATTAGAACAGAGAACTGAGGTGAATTCTTAAAAAAACTTTTGCCCCACTAAAATTTTAGTGAGGCAAAATTATCCCCCCTAAATTTTTAGTTAGCCTCACTGATTTTAGTGGGACAAAAGTTTAAGAATTCACCTCTATAATACAAAAATAATATTGATAATCTTATCCAATCTATAAAAATTGAAAAAGAAACAGTCATGACTGTGTTTATATTTGTGTTTTAATATAGTGGTGTGTATCACTGTATCAGTACATGCTGGAATGTATTATAATAGGCAAGAAGTAGGTACTCTAAACCGAGACACACATAGACATATATTTTAGTTATTGTGTAGGTGCTCTATTCAAATATTTCTGCATACCTTATGGAAAATATCAATAACAGAGTAACTCTCAGATTCTCCAACAATAAGTTGGAGTAAGAATGCCGCGTAACTTATTTTAGATCTAAATTCTGAATGGTTTGGCGCCAAATATCTGATTATCTCAGAGAGCAGAGCAACAACAAACATTTCATTGCTTGGATTAGTTCTCTTTTGCAGTGTAATAAATGGCAAATAATCTAACAAATAGAAAATAACATTAACATTTTTAATTTGATCAAACGAAATTAAATCAATTTGTAACAAAAAAGGTTATAGCAGTTGCATAAAAAAAAATATTTTAAAACACAAATTTCTAAAGACTAACTCTTATAGCAGCTCCAGCTAATAACATTTTGAGACAAACTGACTGGCGGATGGAAATAGTATGTTAATATTTTTTATTTGCAATTCCTTTTCCATCATTTTAAATATATATGAATTAGGGATAAAAACAATATTGGTCAGTGGAATCTTCACAAAAAAATCAAAATTTCGTAACAGCCAAAAAACCACATATTATAACTGCACGAACTGACAAAGTAATTCATGGAAGAGCGCTTCACTTCTAAAAAATATTACCTAATGTAAAAATGTCATCTGAATCAGTCTTGTTGTTGACAGCATCCCAAAATAGTTTAAACTCATATTCTAATGAACTAACATTATTTTTGTCGTTATCATTATCAAATGTATCATCAGATGTTTCTTTTTTGATTTGGTCTGGAGTTAACTTACAAATATTGATCTTTAACTCTTTTACTTTGACATCAGACATTTTGTAGTTTTATTTCTTTTTTTATGCTTTAGTTTTTTATATCAATTAAGCTTTTCATTTTTTTTGACGATTCATTTGTGGGACTGTTATAAAATCGGAAGCTTCATAGCTAAACAACAAATCTTCTACTGGTAGTCATTAGAAAAAGTTAAATCGTTATTTTCTAGCTCAAAAGTCTGTTGAAAATATCTTTTTATCTCATTTTAAGTCTGAAAAAGATACATATAAATAATACAGTAGGTATAACAAGAGTTTTAAAATCCATATCTGTACAGATTTTATATACAAAAAAATAACATCACAACATTTTCAGTATAGTAAGGTACAGAGATTGATTTTAACTATCAAATGTATCTTCCACTTTACTTTCCATGAAATCTTTATAGTGCTCAAAATGGAAAATTTTGATGTGTGACTCTAGCCCCATGGTAATTTTGGCGCAGTGTGGACATTCTCTAGCAAGGTTTTCCTTTGTGTGCATCTTGGCAATATGAACTCTGAAACATTTATGAGTATCGTAATAAAAAGAATGTAAGATACACAAATGTTATGGAACTCCCTGAAAAGCCTGTAAAAGTGGCTTTTGTATTAAACGGTAGGTAAATAGCCGTGTATATGATATGTATAAAGTCACAAAGACAAAGTAATTTTCTTTATAAAAATATACAACATTTTAATTATTTCGCTTGTTAACCAAAAATTGCAAAATTTGTCAAAAAGGTGCAGTTAAGATTTCATTTTGTTTTTGCATATCTTTGTACTTAGTAAATCTATTTTAAAGTTGAGAAAAGTGAAATATGTGTAAATAATTACCTGAGGTTAAATTTTGTGTATGTTTTGTAACTACAAAAATTGCAGTGATGATCCAAAATTTTGTAGTGAATGGCCTTCACGTGCTTCTCTAAAGTATGCTTATCTGAAAACTCTTTGTTGCATATATCACATGGAATCTTTTCTTGTTCTCCTAAAGATTTCTTTGTGCACTCTCTGAAATAAAAGACTAATTTAAAAAATAATAACAAGGATGACATGCATAATTAGCAAAGCACAGATTTGTACAAGTAAACAAGGTAATTTTATGATAATTTTTAGCTAATAAAAATAAAATGATTTACTTGCCTGAAATGAGCCTTCAGTTTTTTAGTCATTTTACCGCAATTTGGACATTCTTTGAAGTCACTGAAGTGGTTATCAGTGTGCCATTTCATCTTTTGCTTGGAATTTGCAACATAATCACACAAATCGCATTTAATTTCCTGAAAGACAATAACATATGTGTTTTATCCCGCACAAGCCACAAGAAAAAAACCAATATGAAACCTGTACTGACTGATTGGTTCTTTTATGTGAAAAAGTTTTAATTAAGAAAAAAAGCTCGATGTCATTAAAAATAAGCTTAGAACTTAAAATATCAGTGTTTAAAGGTTTTTTACCCCACTTTCCCCAGAGGAAAGCGCCAAAACTCAATTCACAAAGTTGTACAGGCAGATACAATCATATAAGTGATTTTACAAAAAGAATTGGATTGATAACTAAAAACAAGCCCGTACATCCAGTGCAAATTTTATACTAAAATTCTATTTCCTATTAGTGTACAAAACATTTTGAACGGTTTAATAGGTTATTTAAACTTAAAGATTAAAAAGTCTATATAACAATTTTTATGTTAACAGACAAAATGACTCTTAATTGAAAATACAAATTCTTACTTCTGTGCCATGAACATTTTCCACATGAGCCTGAAGATTGTGCTTCTTCATCTGTACTCCGCACTCTTCACATGCAACCTTCTCTTCAACTACTTGCTTCTTAACCTTCTTAGCAAGTATCTTCTCATTCTCATCTAGAGTATAAAATATTTTTAACAACAACTGTTGGTAAATATCATTGGTATGTAAGCTATGACAAGCAAAATCATTAAACAACATTAAAAAGAAAATTATTTTTGTTTATAATTTTTGTAATGAATTAGGCATGAAGAACATAGAATTGAAGTCTTTTAAAATGAAAATAAGGTCACATTTAATGTAAGTTGTAAGTTTAACAATAACAAAGCATTTGACTCATACTTGTCAAATAAATCATACATAGGAGTGTTATGTTTATTCAAGGCCTTTTATATGCTATAAAAAAATAAAATATATTAATACTGTAATTACCAAGCGAATTAAACATATATCATAAAGCGAAAAATAATTTGATTTTTAAGAAATTAAACTTTATACCTATAAACATCTCAAATTAATTTTTCTGATCTTTTTAGAGAATAAATAAAAATGACCTGGATGTGCATTTCTGATGTGCTGCAAGAGACTCCTTTTACCCATGAATGTGCCGCCACAAGAGTTGCATGGTATTATCTCGTGAATGGAAGAATGTTTCTTGTAATCACTGTACGTCTTGGATACATGACCGCACTAGAGAAAGGACAGAGGCTTATCAATAAAGTTTTTGGATGTTTTGAATACTGTGAATTTTACGCTATCAAGGAAAGAAGGGATTTTGGAAATTCTATAAAACGAATATCAAATTATAAATCATCAAAATCGACATTCCGTGGTGTTTATAAATGTTGTCTTTAAATTCTTTGATTTGTGGTATTACTACAATCCCCCCCCTCTTTAAAATTCAGTCTTTCCATGTCATATTCATCATCAATAAATGTAGGATAGTTATTATCAATATCTTTTTCAAAAATATCATAAAAATTATCTTTTAGAGAATGCTACAAGCCTAGATTCTGCTATTGAATTAAGTATTAAATACAGCCCATGTCAAAATAATTCTTTGTGACTCTATGATTGTATCTCACAAGAGAGGAAAACAATAGTTAACAAAACAAAAACATTATTTTTGAAATAATCTAAAACTTACATCGGTGCAAAGCTTATATTCATTGTGAACCTCAATAGCATGTCTCTCACGTTTAGATATTTCAAATGCTCTGAAGTCACAGTGAGGGCAATCAAAGGCTGGGTTATATCTTGAGTTCCTAGTTAAAGAAAAATACATTAGTTTGAACAGCTCCTATAGCCTTCATGTATAGGCAGGCAAACTAAAATTAAAATCTAATAGTAGAACCTCATTTAAAATAAAAGAAAAAGATATAAAAAAAGTTAGAAAAAATAGACTAACTCATTTTAAAAAAGCATTGATGAACGAACAGCCAGAAGGACAGACGTATTATCTAAAATGCCATTCATACTATAAAAATGAATTTAGATACCTTTGTAATTTTTATTTGTTAGAAAAGTAAAACAATAGACGTATTATAAAGGCGTATAAGAAATAAATAACATATAAAAATGAAACAGTTTATGCTTTGTATCGTATTGATGTGATTAAAAAATTTAAGAAATCTTACCTCGGTCTTGGCCTCTTTTCACTGGGTTCACCATTTGGATGATTCTTCTGTTTATGAAACCTTAAAATAGTTAAATTTCAGAATTTTACACTAAAACATTAAAAAACCTCCCTTTTCAGTATTTCTTTCTAAATAAATAAAAAACTAATTTAGGGTTGGCGATCCGAATCCGGAATCCGATATTCGCAATCCGTCAAATTTTTAGACCTATTTTGGACCCAGAATCCGAATCCGCAATTCAAACTCCGGATTCGGATAGTAAATTTTTATGACTTTTGTAGCACTAAACATTTTTATTTAAAATGTGGCGGACAAAATCCAAAAAAGTATTTTATTTTTCTCAAGTCAAATGGTGGATATCATTCAAAAGTTTTTTTGTATTATATTTTCTCATGCTTATTTTAGGTAGGGTTAGGTTAAGTAAGGGTTAGAAAATGGCCGCTGCAATCCACGGATTAATCCGCTTTATTTTTTGGTGGATATTTGTAAGAATCCAAATCAGACCCAAAATTTCGGCGGATTGCCGAACCTAAAAACTATAAAACTACGCAAATAAAACATGCTTTTTTGAGCATAAAAAAATGTATAAGATAAATTGGCATGACGCAGCCTTTTTTTGTTAAAACAAAGTCTGACCTCAAATTGGAAGCATGGTAGGTTTTATATTCACAGACATCACAGTGGTAGTTCATCACTTTCTCATGAATATTCTTCACGTGTTTGGCCATATCATGCTTGTACGCAAATACTTTGTTACAGATTGGACATGGAGTTTTCTGCTTCTTCGGCCAGGTGTTTCTGAAAAAAAACTATACTTACGCACTAACACAATGCTTAACTTACTTCAACTTTTCCATGTAAGCCCAGGCAGGCGCTTACATGGAAAACAACAACCGAAGCTGCAATAAAATTCAGCTGTTTGAAAGCAGTCGCATCTGTTTAAAATCTAACGATCTTCAGCAACTGCCTATACAATTTTATCACCACAAATTATGAATTAAATGTCAGTTATAAAAGTTACATTTAATGACTTACTTTTTAAGTTTCTTTTCTTTCTTTTCTTTTTCTTGCTTGACAGAATATTCAGAACTATTGTTTGAATCATCCATACTTTGAAGAACTTTATCAGAATCATCCAATGATTCTTGTTTAAGATTATCAGAATTTAAGTTAGTTTCTTGGTCTAATTTTGTGAAGGCAGTTGGTAAGTCTTCATTTGGGTGATTTTTTATTAAGTGACTCCTAAAATATTTTTTTTAATATAAATACATTTTTGGATAGCTTGGTTTTAGATAGCCGCGCGAAAAAATCCAAGGAAATTCTATAAATATTTTTAAAAATAATCAAAAACAGTGAACTTCGATAGGTATTTTTTTTAATACTGCACGCTTCACCTCTAGCCTCTCGGGAATGGCGTAGAAGGTCAGATAAATAGCGTAAAATCACCCCAAGACATTTATGCAGCCTCTTTGGAGAGTACTTCTACATCAGGCAATACATTTCAGAGATCTCTAGCTTCAGACCTAACTAAGAAAACCTTTCTACTTTATATCTAGTAAAAGGAAAGTAAGATTTCATACCTTAAATCATCACTAAGATAAGTTTTGAATTGACAAAAGGTGCATTGAAAGTTTGTGGCTGTTTTATGAACATTTCTTATGTGTCTCAACAGATGATGTCTGTATGCAATAACTTTATGGCAGATAGGGCAGGGGGTCTCTAATCGAGTGCTACTTCCCTTTTTACTAAAAAAATAATGGATTATCATCATAAAAAGTTTCAACTTAATCTAAAGCTGTAGAACTGAACTAAAAAAAGAAAGATAAAAATAACACAAAAGAAAAGAAAAATTCTTTTTTATATTATATCTTACACTAAACGTATGAAAAAAGATTTCTTTCTTCATGACATCAGCAAGAGACTTTCCAAAAAAAGGTTAAAAATGTTATATTATTGATATAACTGTGAAATAAATGAAAATAGATTTAAGAAAAAATTTAAAACTAAAATTTGTTCAAGAAGGTATTTTTTTAACTAAAGAAATATTATCTTAAATTCAATTTCTTTGTGATTCTATCAAAAGTGCTTGGTAAAGTTAAAAATTCTTAAATTATTAAATCATAATCTTAATAAGACATACCTTTTTTTAGTAGTTGGACTATCATTAATAAAACTACCATCTAAATCTTCAGATTTATAAATTGTAGTTCCATCCTCATTGTATGATACTTCCGGATGTAATAGCTCTTCCTCGGGGAAATACAATTCATCAACTTCACTTTTCACATTAATATCATAAAAATCATCTTCTTCTTTATCAATCTCCTTTTTTCGCGTCTTAGTTGATTCTTTTAATTTAATGAAAAAATGTTCTTGTACTTTATCGTCTGACCAAGATATGTTTTGTTCATCCACAAAAAGCTCCACCTAAAGATTAAAAATAAATGGAACTTTATACATATGAATATTTATTTAGGTATATTTTGACCAGAATTTTCTACTTTAGATAATGTTTGATCCTTTCAAAAATAGGGTTAATGTAAGACTTGTTTTTTTATATCTTCTTTCTGTGTATCTTTAGGGACGAAATAGGCTTTGTTTGAAATATAATTCAATGGACATATTTATTTATAGTACTTGCTTTATTGTTATACCCTACGGAAAATTCAATTAATTTTTAATTTTGTATACCTACTTATAGAACAAATGAAAAATAATGAAAATTAATAACTGGATGAAATTTTGTTTTCTAGAAATATGTATTATTCGGATCTTACAGCAGATTTTAATGTTCTCTAATGAAGTTAAATATCCATCCCCTCCACTCATAATGCATTAACAAACTGCCCAATACGGGAGTTCCATGTTAACAAAATAATTTTTTTCCCTGTCATAAAATCCAATATTTTTGTCAAACCACATAAGAAAATATCTTACCTTATGGAAAATATCAAAAATGGGATAAGACTCAGAATCATCACCAACCATTAATTGAAATAAGAATGCCGCGTAGCTTATTTTGGCGCGAAATTCCGTATGGTTTGGCACCAGGTACCGCATTATTTCAGTAAGAAGGGCAACTACAAACATCTCGTTGGTGGGATTAGTTTTCTTTTGCAGTGTAATATATGGCAAATGATCTAAATAATATAACAAAATTAAAGACGAAAAACGGGTTCATGTAAAATGACATATAAAAATTATCATCTAATTACAGAAATATGACAACATTTGTGCAAAGTCGTCATTATAGATTATTTCTAGCAATTCAATATTCTTAACTTAAGTAATCTAGTTATCTACAATTAAAGTCGGACAAAGTTATTAAGAAGTTGCTTATTGGACATTTTAGGCATAAATTTCAATTGGCATCCGAGAAAATCTCGTTTCCCCCACACCGTAAGATTTGATGCGAAAAAAATTACCTAAAGTAAAAATTTCTTCAGATCCACAACTATTAACTGATTCACAAAATTGTTTAAATTCAAACTGTATTGTATCTTCAGATTCTGTGTTATTCTTATTATTCTCTTCTTTTGTAAGTTTATCTAAAGTTTCTGATTCCATTTCATATTCAGAAACTTCATCAGCAGTGATTTCTTTGTTTAATTCCACTTTAAGATTGTCACTGGAAGAACCTTCATTTATTTCCTCTTTTAGAAAGTCACCAGAAGTCTCTTGCCTTAAATTCTTTGCTGATAAGTTACCAACATTGTCTTTAATATCCATTTCATTTTCTGACATTTTAAAATTTTTTACTAAGTGATTTGTTACCCGCCCTATTTTCAAATCTGAAATTATTGACAATTATTTAGAATGTTGGGTTTAACATAATTGAATGAATAGTGAAATAATGATGTAATGAACAATACAGTATAGAAAAAGGTAACAATCCATGTATATTTGAAAATGCTAATAATTGAGATTCAAATGCTGTAGGTGTAGTGTTTTTCTTTAGTTAAGAGTTATAGATCATTATAATAATATCCAAGCAAAGTTGTAAATTAATTTATACTAGCTGCATAAAAAATCCAGGAGAAGCATTTAACAATTTCAGATACTTTTAGATTAATCATCATCAGGCTAAGTTCAGCCAAGAGAGATAAGTTGTAAAGATGGTAAAAAGAAAATGAATATAGTTATACAAGCAACATGATTGCTTTTAAAAACTAAACAACAACAATGCAACAAAAACTTTGAGTTGTAAGTAAAACATCTAAAATATACTTCAAGTTAATATTTGAAAAGAAGACAGATATTTTAGTATGAATATTTTGAAGATTAAATGGAAAACTGAATAAAGTAGTTTAAATTGAACGAACAGGAAAATACAAGACGACTACTATTTTCTATTATAAATTTTAATAAATACTCATTAATAAAATTTCTTTTTAACTCTACAGATCTTCAACTTTTTTCTCCTTAGTTGCTAGATATTCATGATAATGCTGGAAATGGAAGGTTTTAATGTGTAGCTCCATGTTGTGTGTTTTCTTGTCGCAGTATTCGCATGCCAGATTTATCACTTCCTTTGTGTGCATTTTTGATATATGTATCCTAAAACAAACAGTAAATATTTGAGAGAAGAGTGCAGGGGAGTGTCAAGTTAAAATCACATCCCCTTAAAATTAAGGGGTATTGAAAAATATTTGCACGCCCATTTACCAATCTATTTTTTTAAATAACATTTTTAAAATCTTAGTTTTTTACCAGATATGTTTGTCAGTCTGAACAAATCACAAAGTACAATGTAGCCTTTAAAATAAAACGTAAAGATGTGAAGAAAAGTAAAAACAATATACTTTCTACAAAGACCACAAAGATAGAAACTTTAAAAAAAAACTTTTAATAGTTCAAAAAGAAATGCATACTTACTTCAAGTTGAAGCCTGTATAAGTTTTGTATTCACACAATTCACAATGATGGTTCAATGTTCTTTCATGTATAAATTTCACATGTCTATCCAAAGCATTCTTAGTGCTAAAGTCTTTATTGCACACATTACAATTAACACGCTCTCTTATTACATTGGCTTTGCACGCCCTAAAAACATAAGTATTTGTATACATATATTTTATATTTCTTTAGTTAACAAATTGGGATAGATGCATAAAATGTAGTTGAGGAACTTGGAGTGGTGAACTTTAAAATATTTTTTTTTTTTTGTAGAACATGATAATTATTAGTTATCAGCAAAGATATTTAAAAGAAAAATTAACTTTTAACAGATTTGTCTAATTCGAGCTAGATTGTTGAAGATACCAAGAAAATGATTGCAAGCATAAATCACAAGAATATATTAGCATTTCATAGGGAAGTATATAATACACAATATTGCACCACCACACGTTTGGCCTTTCTATTGACTATTTAAAAGTTGCAAGTATCACAAGGGTAATATTTTCAAAGTTTTTGAATTTATATGCTTTATTATATAATGTATGTATGTGATATCATAGAATAGGAAAAATTACTAGGTTCTTAATTTAATCTAATTCCTCTTGTTTACTTAATCGAGGTTTTGAATTTGTGTTTTATTTTTCATAATAGAAAAGTATAGACACATATAGGCAAATTTCATACCTAATGTGCGAAAAATACGGTAATGACCGTTTTAACAAATCCTACCTTCTAAAATGACTTCTCATGTTTTTAACCATAATTCCGCATTTTGGGCATTCATCCTTTTTCATGAAATGTCGCATTCTGTGTAATTTTAACTTATACTCGGCGTTAGTTACATGGTCGCACAAATCGCACTTGAACTCCTACAATATAGAAATATAAATTTTAATGATCCTACCTAATATGACAGCTTAATTTTTTAACCATTTTGCCACATCTTGGACATTCCATCAGCTTCATAAAATGATTTCTTTTGTGTAATATTAATTTTTTGTCTGCGTTAGTTACAAAGCCGCATAAATCACATGTGAACTCCTATAATATATGTTTATATGAAATCTTTCTATATTTTAACATTTCCCCTTCTCATAAATCTCACTTTCTCTTTATTAATATTAGCGGCTAAGCCCCTAGTATTATGTATTTGCATAGAGGGGCTTAAAAAAGCTTAAAACCATCCCAAGACTTAAATTCAACCAAAAACCATCACTGGACATATGATATGTATATCTTACCTAAAAAAGAGTACCCAATCGGTTCAGTAGTTAATGAGATCTTACGCTCCAGACAAAAAAAAACCTGCTACTTTATATAATACTATTATTCTGCTGGGTAAGAAGGAGGCAGGAAAAAAAAACTAAAACCGTCCGAAGGCTTAAATGGATAAGCTTACCTGTGTACTGTGAACATGCTCTAAATGTGTATTCAATTCATGCTGGAGCCATGGATAAGTTTACCTTTGTACTATGACCATGCTCCAGATGTGTTTTCATACTGGACCCATGGATAAGTTTACCTGAGTGCTGTGAACATGCTCCAAATGTGTATTTAATCATGCTGGAGCCATGGATAATCTTACCTGTGTGCTATGAACATGCTCCAGATGTGTATTCATACTGGAGCCATGGATAAGTTTACCTGTGTACTATGAACATGCTCCAGATGTGTATTCATACTAGAGCCATGGATAAGTTTACCGCATAACTCGCAGGGAATTTTTCCCTCGGTTTCTTCTGGCGTTTTGTCGTCTTAAAGAAAATATTAAATTGACAAAGCAAGCATAATATGCAACTGTTCCCAGCTGATGAACGTGTGCTGCAAGAATTGTAAAAAATGAAAGCAATGAATTTGCACAAATGGGGTAAATGATTTTCTAAAATTTTCAATTGTGGGGATTTAAACTATTGGCGAAAAAACTAGTTAAAATTAGGGTGCTTAAATTCAGTAACTGTAAATATCCCTCATATTTCAAACATAAATGTTTATTTACCTTTATGAGCCAACCGCATATGTTGTTGCAAACCAGTCTGCCCCATGTATGCTTGGTTACATATTTCACAGTTAAGAAGGTTATGAGTATTGTTATGCTTTGTATAATCACTATAGGTCTTGGATACATACCCACACTACAAAAATAAATAAATAATAAGGAAGGAGCTTGGTTACCTTTTAAAACAAGGAAAAGCTTATTCGAAATTATTACAAGAAATGTGAAAATAACAAGAATAGCATAATGATAGATAGATAAGACTAGATGATTTATATTATATGAATGTTAAGTGTAATAATACCTATACAATATACATCTACTCTTTATACAAGTATAAGACGGCTGGATATTTAGAAATTGTGCGTAGCTTTTCTGCTAAGCAATAAGTATCATATCTGCATACCTGTGAACATAGCTTATGCTCATTGTGAACTTCAATAGCATGCCTTATACGACTAGATTCATGAGGGTTAGAGTAATCACATAGAGGACATTTAGCCAACTCTCTTTTTGTAGGTGCCCGTGGTGGTTTTCTAAAAAAACATGTTATTCAGGGATCTAAAGAGATAAGACAATAGCCGATAGATTGAGGTACATCCCCAATGATGATAAAACAAAATTACACCTTCTGTAGATTAAAATTAGTGGTTAAAACGTTTGAACACTCAACTTAATGAGCCAACCAATCAAAATTCACTGAATATTCCAAACTTGTTAAGCCAACAAATAAGAAAACGTTGTTAAAAACTTTGGGGACTAGTGTAATAAACAGCCCATTTTCCCTCTCTCTCTCTGCATGTTATTACAGTATTTTCTTAGATTAATTTTATTCCAGAAGTCAAAGGCCTAACAATTGCCTAATAAGACATCCTATATATATAATGCTTAGAAGTAACCAGGATAAATTTCGCAATTTATTAAATATAAATGTCCTAACCTAATCTATAAAATTATATAGGTACTAATATTCCTACTTCTTTAATAAACTTTTATGTAAAAAAATAACTAAAAACATCTTACTTTTTCTTGAATCTTAGTGGTGCTATTTCTTCCTCAGTTGCTACAAAAAAATCAAATATCATAATTTTGCACAAAATCAATTTATGGCAAAATATTTAATAAGCCTAAATAAATATTGTCTTTGAATTGTCATTAAAAGATAAATAAACATTAAACATCATTATAAAGATTATTATAACATTTAAATGAAATTAGGTACCATTATGAACTTTCTTCAGATGTATAATGTAGCTCGGTTTGGAAAATTCTTTGTCACATTTTTCACATGTTTCTAAAGCATAGTGAGTTTTTCGATGCTTCTTCAGATCTTTGTAAGTTTTGGAGACATGCCCACACTAAAAAAACATTTAACATATAGTTATAATAATAAAAAAAAATTAGATGTGATTGTGATTATAGAAAACTGAAAACTTGCACTGAAAATAACTATATCTCTAGCTCGGCTACAAAACCGGTTTGTTGACTGTCTAATGAATGCTTTATTTTACATTTGGCTGCAGCTTGCAATAAAAACGAAAAAGCTAATATTGCTTGATTTATTTCTACAAGAGAAAAAGGAATTGAAAAGGATTGCTAAAATCGAAATACATCTTCATGTCTTAGAATAGTGTACTTTTACAAAACACTTTAACTTTAAAATAAAAGCTGCTGAATTTGATTGCAACTTGTAAGCCTAGATAGAAATATTACCTGAGGCTCGGGACATTTCTTGTATTTTTTATGAACCTCGATAGCATGGGTTTCACGTTTAACTTCACTGTAGGATGAAAACTCACAATGTTCACATTGATATTTACACCTGAACAAGGATAACAACATCCATAAGTAGAAGCACAAAAATAATAGAATGGACAAAAGGACATAGTAAGTTATAGAGTAGATGTTTAATCATTAATACAAAGAAAAGAAAAAGAGAAAAAGTAAGCAAAAACTCAAAGTAAATCACGAATCCTTTAATTAACGAGGTTTAAGTCTTTTGAAGCATGATTAAACGACAAACAGACAGAAAAAACCAGGGTTGGCATGTCGGGCACTTTTTTCGATAACGGGCCGCCCGATTGCCCAAAAGGGTTTTGGGCAACCTTTTGGGCAAATGTCGTAAAAAGCATATGAAAAGGATATAAAATAGCCTAAAACCATTAGGCTTATTATTAGAAATAAAATAGCGTGAAACCATCTCAGGACCTATAAAGGTCCACTGTAAAGGAGAACCATATCGGTTCAGCGGTTAGCGAAATCCTTCTCTAGATAAAAAGCTTACTAATTAAGACAATAGATAATATCACCCAAAAAATAAGCCCCCCCCCCTCTTTTCACCTCCACCCAGGGTTGTCATTTTGGGCGGGCGCTTTTGGGCGGGCAGTTTTGGGCGGGCGGTTTTGGGCCGCCCAATATAAGGT
>LS048837.1:3243-19245 GCA_900241095.1 Acartia tonsa | reverse complement strand
GGTAACTCCTAGTGGGTGAAAATTGAACTTGAAATTTTCAAATTTAATTTTCTCAAAAACCGCTGCATTTTAGATTTTATTGAAAAGTGAAATGGAGTTACCTAACCTAGGGTAATGAAATGCACTATGTCCCAATTTAGGTTATGACACAAAAGTCAAAGCACCTTCGAACGAACTGTGTTGGCAGGATGATTCATTTATCAAAGCATAGCAACTGTTATCAGAAAGTACGTATGTCCATTTCAACATGATGATTTTCAGCGTCTTAGCTACATTTTAAAAAGGTTTTGTGCTTGTTGGTTAGCTTAAAAACATTGGAGACTTTTATTAAATCTTAGTTTTAGTGTTAACGTTTTTTGACCAATAATTTTAATCTACAGAAGGGATTTTATTTATCATACCTGGAAATGTTTATTGATTTATTGAGGAAAATTGTAACGATTTAATGCGAGCAAAATTTTATAATTCTTAATTATAATAATTTAAGAAAGCCTGCAAAAAATACACCGCGTTGGCTGCTGAAAGACTGCCACAAGTAGACCTCAAATTTGAAGCCTTCAGCTTTAATAACAAAAAAAGTATTATGCAATTAAAATGACTTATCATGTAGATGAAAATTATCCCTATATACCTGTTAATAAGATTTCTGCTCATTTCCTTAAAAAAAAAGAATTTCGTTATGTGGTCAAATTACTCATGAAGAGACAAAGATGACAACATCCATAAAAGTGAAGCTAAAAAATACATCTCAAATGATGATATATAAAGTTATCCTTCCTGTAGATTAAAAGTGTTGAAACGTTTGAACACCCAATTTTATGAATTTACCAATAACAATTCACTATCTAAGTCTGCAAAGTTGTTGAGCCAACGAATAAGAAAACGTTGCTATAAAACTTTGGGGAGTAGTGTAATAAACAGCACGAATAAAGGAGTCATCATGCAATGTTTGAAAATAAGAGGAAAAATTCTGTTGCGTTCGAACGGACTGACTCTAATTATGAAAAAGCTTTTTAAATTTTTCCGGTTGTTTTACATAAGATTAAATTTGCACATTGCATACATAAGAATCATACTTTTACCTTTCTATTTATCCAGGGAAGGAGGGGATAATAGACTGTAAATTATACTTGTACCCAAAGTCTAATATATTTGTTAGTTAAAAAAACTATGGGCACTTTATTCAATCTTGGTTCATTTAACAGTGTTTAAATTTAGACACAAATAATAAACAAATTTCATTAATTGTAATTTGGGTTGTCAGAACATTTATTTTTAATTGTCTTATCCCTTAAGATCCCTGTATTTATCTAAATGTGCACTTTTTCAACATGACGCAATACTGACGCATCACCTGTGAATGAATGTATCACAAGATAAAAATGAATGAAACATTAAAGTAAGACTAAGAGCTATTTGTGATTTTCCTTTAAGGCAAAGACCCAGTTCTCCCTTTTAGTTAGGTTTTACAATTCTCTTTGGATGGTTTGGAACTATTTTTCTACCCTCTTACCACTTTAAAGACAGCGTTCCTGGATGCCAAGGATGGTTTCAAACTATTTTTAGAAAGGGTTCCTACCGCTAGTTAATTATATAAAACTGGAAATAACCCAATATGATATTGATAATTTGCTGCCATTTTAAGTTTTTAACTCTTCAGTGAAAAACTTGGCAAAACAATGAAAACTATAACAAAATGCATAATTAGATTTTTAAGTAATGTAGTTTTCTGGAATAAATTTTGTTGATATATATTTATTTTTCCGATATTTTATATTTGCCGCTAAAATTAACCAATGGCGTGACACCATTTTTAAAATACTAGCATGTGATTGGATGTCTATTGACAAAGGAACAAGTGATTGGTTCATTTTAACGGCAAATTATGAAATTCTGAAATTCAAAGTTGTGTAATCTAAAAGATGAATGTGTAATAAATTTATCTTGTTCATAAAAAGTAAAATTAACATATCAATATTCCCCCGCCGAATAGCTTAAATTGTTCTTTTCACAATTACTAAACTTCCCTGAAAAATGTGTAATAATCGATCTATCCCTTAACGAGATCTTTAGAGACAACTAGCTACTTTACAGAATATGATTAGCGGTTGCGTCTCTAGCATCTAGTGGCCCAGTATTCGAATGTGTTGTATGATTAGGGAAAAAACCTAGAATATAAATCTAAATCAGTTGAACGAACAATAACAAAAACTTTACTACTTTATATACTAGCATATATTAAAAGAAAAGTATTAATTAAAAATCACCTAACCTAAATCAAATATTTCAGTGCAATCAGAAAAGGGATTACCAATTAAACAAGGATTTAACGTCCATAAAGGCGAAGTACCAAAAGTTAGAGTATGATCAAATACTAGATGCGCCCCTAGAGGCCCTTCTTTAAATATAGACTATATAGACATGCGTCAGCATTAGCAGCAGTAGGTACCATTTTAACGTCTTAAGTATGCTGCGGTGAGGTCCATACTCGAACCAGACACCTCCTTGACAACAAGCAGGCACCCCTAGCATACAAACAGCTGCGATACTAGAAGTATGCTGTGGTGAGGTCCAGACTCGAACCAGACACCTCCTTGACAACAAGCAGACATTCCTAGCATACAAACAGCTGCGATACTAGAAATTAAAACTACTTAGCGGTCATCAAATATTTAATATTTGAACATATATATAATTATCATTCCCAGTATGGCTTCGAAACCAGTTAATATCCGCTGCATTAGAACCGGTTCTGTGAAAACTCATTTAACATTTTGTGTTACATTCAATTTTCCACGAATTATAAAATAAAAATCATAATATTCATACCAGTTTGGTCACTCAGGGATAACAAAACTGTTATTAATCATATAATTTTTCATTTACTATCCGCGGAAAGCTGTCTATAATACGATGCTATAAATAACTATTCTATGTTAATAATGCGAGCTATATAGATATTTTATGTATGTAATTAGCAGAATTGAAGCAATTCGTATGCTTTAATTTTCATGATTCTCCATTTAATTAATTTTTCCACCCAAAAAAATAATTAAAGTAGCAAGGTGTTTTAAAAGCAAAGCAAAGCTTTTATATAATAAGGGTCGGTCCGCCCGTCTGACTGGAACGGATAGTTCTTTTCGTTAATTTAGGCATGTTAGAGTAGTCATATCGAATTTAAACTTTTCAGGGTGATTTCTGTAGTAGTTAGGTACAATTTAGAAAGCGTAGCAACTATATAATCAAGACCAGAATATCCGTACGTCCATTTTGAACATGTCCTAAAAATTGATCAAGTCCTAAATATGTAAGTATGTCCTTAAACATTACCCTGTATTTCCGCAGTTTTTTTTAACAAATTTACTTACAATTTTTTATACTGATTAATGAGTTCTGACACTCTACAAGAGTTAATGTTCGTTTTTCCTACCGTTTCAGAGCTTCGCTTTTATGGATGTTGTCATCCTATTTTTTTTTGTAGCTTAAATTTCGAAAACTACTTAACCGATTGAGTTCTACATTCTAGTGAAGCGTAAAAAGCCGTCTTGGTTTTAAGCTATTTTATTTCTGAACTTCAGTTTAAAGGTGGTTTTAATCAAGTATAGAAATATAAGTATCCAGTTTTTCAAACAATTTTGAAAACAGAAAGTACATCTTTTTTGGTTCTCTACTCTATAATTCACAATGTCCGTCCGTCCGTCCGTTTGTCCATCCGTCCGTCTGTCCGTCCGTCCGTCCGTCTGTCCATAATTAATGAATTTGGGGAAACGTGATTTTCTCGGCTCCTATTCAAGATAGACAGCTGAAATTTTTATTGAAGATTCCCACTATATATGCCCATCTAATATATACATTGTTTTGTCCGTCTGTTTGTTATTTAAGGTGCTAGATCGATTCCTAGATTTTTACGTTTTTGTGATTTTCTCAACTACTTTTCAAGATAAAGGGCTGAAATTTTCAGGGATTAATTAGTTTTATGTTATACATATTTTCAACAAGTTTTATTAATATTTTTATTATTAATTGGGGTGCTAGATCAATTCCAAGATTTTTTAGGTTTTCATGGTTTTCTCAATTCCTATTCAGGATTGACGGTTGAAATTATTAGGGATTGAGTATGCTCATGTTCTACATATTTCCATCAAGTTTCATTAAGATTTGACAATTAATTGCGGTGCTAGATAGATTCCTAGATTTTTAAGTTTTCATGATTATAAGGTTGCGTGATTTTAAAGTTGTGATTATTTCCCTATTTTACCAATATTAATATTTATTACATGACACTGCTTTACAGTATTTTTTTCCTGATATACAATCATAATTTTTGAGCTTCGCTACTTATGGATGTTGTCATCCTTGTTTTGACTTATTTTTGATTTTCTTAATTTTAAGGTAAACTTTATCTCACAGTTAAATAAATTTCCAATAACATTTTATTGGAATTTTAACTCAAAAATGACTTATTCAAATAAAAGACAAATTGAATCATTAAAAGCCTTTGTAATGTAGAGAGCTAATGCCTATAAATTTTCCAAACAAATGCCTAAAATTGGAATCCATATAAAAGTTTGATCCAATAAAATTTGCCTTTACATTGGAATTGGTACTCTTTAAGGACTTAGTTCATACTTTTTATTTTTAAGAAATATTTTTACCACAGCTAAATAGATTTCCAATGACATAAGCCCTAGTATTGGAATTTTAACTCTTAAATTACTTATAACTAATATCAATTGATTTTTAAAAAAAGACAAATTTAATTTTTAAAGCTTTTATCAATGCTATACCTACCTTCGTAATATTAATAGTTGATGCCTTATACATTTTCAAAAAAGATTGCCTTATATTGAAATCCCCATATATCTTACTAAAAAGTTTGAGCCAATAAAATTTACCTTTATATTGGAATTGAAACTTATAAAGGACTTATATCTACTTAACTCTTACTTATTTTTAAGGTAAACTATCGATAAATAAATTTCAATAAAATTTGCCTTTGAATTTGAACTCATAAATGACTTATAACACTAACGTCTGATTAATTATTTAAGACTTTTTCATATATTAGTGTATACAATCAATATTTAGAAAATTTTCAACAGAAATATCAATTTCCTACTGTTTATTTTTATATTAACTTTATAGACTACAGTTAAATAAAAACCCAATAAAAATTGCTTTAATATTGGAATACAAACTGTTAAATGCATACTTTTTATTTAAAAGGTTTATATTATGCAGCTAGAAAAATTTAATAAATTCGCCTTAATAGTTATTGAAATTATTTCAAAAAACCTTTGCAGTATAGAAATCTAAAGATTCTTCTATGAAATTAATACTATTTACAAATAATCTAAATTACAAACTTCTAAACTATAAAACTTACAAACCTCTAAACTATCAAACTTACAAACCCGTTTGCGTGCCAAGACAGAAATTAAATTATAAATAGGCTTAAAATAATTATATTATATGCAAGGAGGACAACATCCACAAGTAGCGAAGCACAAAATCTATAATGAAATAGACAAACGGACAAAGTGATGTATAGAGCTGATTAACAAAAAAATAGAAAGAGAGATATATGCAAATAAATATACAAAAACTTAAAACCACGAAACCTTAAAAAGTTAAGGTTTATGTCTGACAGTTTTAAAAGAAAATCAACTTAAAAGCAGTCAGATTACCAAAGTATTTTCAACCCTAAGTATTGAAGTAGTGTATTTTTTTGTAGGAGCCGAGAAAATCTTTTGCAAAAAGTGCTTTTACTTGTGTTAAAAAGCTGTTTAAAAGTAGTCCGGCCGCTATTGATGAAAAATACTTAATTATGCTCTATATTGTTGGGAATGTTAATTAGAAATTTCAGCCTTATATCTTTTACAGGAGCCGAGCAAACCAATTTGAAAAAATAAAAGCAGCTAAATAGCTGCTTAAAAGCTGTCCGACCGCTTTTGAGGTTATACTTTATTATGCTCCATATTGATGGAAATGTTGAAAAGAAGTTTCAGCCTTCTCTCTTTTACAGGAGCCGAGCAAATCAGTTTGAAAAATAACAGCGCTAAATAGCTGCTTTAAAGCTGTCCGACCGCTTTTGAGGTTTTGTACTTTGTTATGCTCCATATTGATGGGAATGTTATTGTTGACAAGAAGTTTCAGCCTTCTCTTTTTTACAGGAGCCAAGAAAATCAATTTTAAAATATTAAAAGCTGCTAAATAGCTGCTTAAAAGCAGTCAGACCACTACGGATGTTTTATATTTAATTATGCTCCATTTTGATGGGAATATTAACAAAAAAATTATCTTTTGTGGGAGAAATTCCCCCAAAACGTTTCAGACAGACAGTCATACAGACGGACTTTTTAAATTATAGAGTAGCTTCATTACTAAAAAAGTTGGAAAACTACCAAAACACATTTTTTATATCAGTAGATTTTTTTGTTATGATTTAATTTAAGCTATACATAAGCCACACTAAAGATTTTTCTTTTTGAGCTATATACAAGGATTTGATTTTCTTATTAAAGTATTGAATTAAAAATTTGTATAATATGTAACATGTTTATTATTTATAGATGGTGTCCAATTGTTTTATGGCTTAATAAAGCACTTGATTTCCTGCTAAGAGTCACTGACACCTGGCCAAAGCTTTTCTTTAATTATAAGGAAAATATACGGGGGTTCAGATAACTCTCCGTGACAGCTTCCCTTTTAAAAAATCAAAAAACTTTTTTGTACCAATTATGATATGCCTCAGAAAACGCCATCGTAGTAGCACAAATGTAAAAAATATGTAACTGTCTTTTGTAGCATGATTGACGGACTTAGTAAATCATATAGAGAATCTATATAAGAATTCCAGCCATTAATCTTGAATAGCAGCCAAGAAATTCATGTCTCTTTCTAACAATTTCTTACAGATGGATAGGCGGACATTTCGATAAATAGAGTAGCTTAGCTACTGATAACAATTGTACCTGAACAGGACTTGTAGTTTGTGTTACTGGGCTCACTAAAAATAATTATGACATATTCATTTATTATTTAAAATTACATATTCTTTTTCTGCAAGGGGGCTTTAACCTCCCAAAAGTTAAGGGTTCTATTTTTTGATAACTACCCTAACCTAAAAACAGGTTCAAAAATACGTTTTTTTCTCTCTAAAAACTTGTCCAAATTCGTATTATATACAGTTTTCAGCGCCTTAGGTCAAGGCCAGAAAACAGGGACTAATTTTATGATTTCCAGTTTTGGTATCCTCGAGGGCGAGAAACCATTTTTAATTATGGCTCAGAACAAGTTTTAAACCAGCGGAAATAAATCGGATTGTGAGCCATGCTTGAGAGGACCTACCTGTCCTAGTTTCAAATAGGGGAGAAGAGAAAGATTTGATAACACCAGAATGGGATGGACTTCTGGAAAACCAAGATTTATTCTGATCATCCTTTATGGTTCCCTGGCACAAAAAAAATAATCCTTACATAACAGTAACAGGACGTCTTTATATGTGTGTAATGTGTATGTCTGTGCAATGAAGCTTCTCTTCGGTTAATAGACTTAAATCAATGATTATCCCATTCAAGCAAATTTGAATTACCTTATGAGAACCAGTATATCTTGAAAACAACAGTTTGCTGAAAAAAAGAAACCGATTAATATCTGCCGAATTAAAACCGGTCCTCGGCCATACTGAAAAAGCTGTCTAGTTTACTATTCCCTGTGTTGCTCATTTATATTTTAATTAGTATTCCTTCCATCTGTACATATTCAGTGATTTATCAACAATGTTTACCTTAGTAAGCTTGATCGTTCCTCCGCCCCCTGTGTGACACCGGCATTTCCAAGTTTTAAACCTTCATAATCAAACAAGAATGAATTAATTTAACGAAGCTATTTAGAAATTTTAAAAAAATAATTTACACATTTAAATAAGTAATGCTGCTTATTTATCCCTGTTTTTGCCTTTCTGTTTGTATTTGTGTATGTTTTCTTTCACTAGCATCTACAGGCTCTACACTCAAACGGGTATAAAAAAGGACAGAAAAATAGCCCATCTAAAAATAAAAATGCCTAAAACCATCCCGGAACGCACGTGAAGGTTCTTTAAAAAGGAGAATTAATATATTTCAGTAGTTATCGAAATCTTAATCTTCAGACAAAAAATGATACTTATATATTAATAGGATACCTGCTAATTTTCTTTTGACAAGAAGATGAACTTCAGAAAGATCTCTAGACTTGCCATGGGTGGCCAGTTCACCTGCTAACGCCTATACATTAAGTATGGAGGTTAATTATTCAGAAAAGATTCTGAAATTCCAAAACTTCTTTCCATAGGAATCTCCACATAAAATTTCACCAGCAAACTTTTCAGATGAACAGACAGGCGAAAATTTTAATTACAGTTTAGCTTCGCATCAAATAATGTCCTTATATAAAAAAAAACGATAATATAAAAACTAAAGAATTGTGACATAAAGAAAATAATTTAAAAATTAATTGATAACATTTTCTCAAGTAGTTTTTGGCAGTTTCCCTCATTTGGACCACGAACGAACTTTAAAAAAAAACATATTTATGATCAGCTTATTTTATGTTAGGTTAAGTTAAAGTTCGTTGAACTCTCAGGGTGTTTACCCTGTAGGGATTTGTCCCAGCAGGATGGGGCTACCCATTTATTTGTAAAAATTAAAAAAAGGGGGGTTGGGATTTCTATGGTCAAGAAATAGGTTTGAGTAAAAGTACCTACTTTTCAATGCATAATGGCTCTTATACTATTACAAGAACAAGTTTGTTAATAAGCGGATACCTTTCTGTAGATCAGAATTATTGGTTGATAAGATCGAACACTACTAGTTTGGAACCAACCAATCAAAATGCAATAAAAGTTTAAATAATATAACGTGTTTATAATGCTTTTGCATAAGTACAAGTTTCAACAAATTAGTGATATGAATTTCACGGACGTATATCATATTATAATAAAACAACTACATACTACACAAAAATATACAGTCACGTACTTTCAGTTACAAATTGTAGAGTAGCTTAGTCATGCTTCTAATAATGTGACAGCCATGTTGAAGTGGATTAAATCATCCACTTTCCAATAGGGATTTTAAGGCATAAGACAATGGACGATAAATTTATGTACATCCCCAGTGATGATGAACATAATCATCCCTTCTAATATATCTAAATCTTTGGTTGCAAAGTGCAGACACCGCCAGTTTTGAACTAACCAATCAAAACTCAATAATTACCCAAAGTTTTTAAGCCTACGGATAGGACAACGATGTTTTGTAGCTTTAGGCACCAGTGTAATTTCCAGTCGTATGTCCCCTCCCTCCCTGACTATCCAATTAAAGGACAAAACAATAAAAACTTTCGTTAACTAAACTGTTAAAAATACCATTATTATAAAAATATTTTCCTTTATAATCATTTTGACCCGTATAATAATGAGTATCCGTCCGTTTGTCTATCTGTACAGCATAAATTTATAGGCTGCTATAAAAGTTACACTCCACTTTTGTATTTTCTTGGCTGTAAATGTTTATTAGTTTGGTCGCAGAAAATTCTTCCTGGCTTCCAAGGTTATTGAGCGGGAGATATTAAATAATGTTAAAACTGTCCTGGGACATGTAAGTGGCTTCACTGTATAGCAGAGCCATATTGCTTTTGCAGTTAGCGTGATCTTTTGTTAAAGATACACAGACATTCGGGAAGACAGACAGACATCCTGATAATGATTAAGGTGTTTAATGTTTAACACAATGTTGATTAGTGGAAACTACATACTAAAATATAATAAAAAGTAAGTATTATTATTTCAGTATACTCTTTTCTTTCACTGTACTATGAAACAAAACAAGTAAAAAATGAAATTATATTCAAGGCAAATTAGAGTTGCTTTCCAAATTTTTACTTTTGGAATCTTCATTTACCAATCTAAACAATCAATTGAAAAATATTTTCAATATCCAATTATCATTCAAAAATCAGGTTTTTGTACAAAATTAAAATATGAGTAAAATATCAAAAACTTTTTCTTACTACGGCAGCCGTAAATTTTAGGTTAGATATCAGCGATAAACTGCCTATAATACGATCCAATAAATAACTTTTTATATACATATTTAAAATTGTACCTATAAACTAAGAGGCCAAAGTTGACTCAATTGAGAAGCCAACATTATACATTTGTATGAGGAATCATTTCAACTATGAGAAGGCA
The DNA here is from genome assembly GCA_900241095.1 of Acartia tonsa. Lineage (NCBI taxonomy): Eukaryota > Metazoa > Arthropoda > Copepoda > Calanoida > Acartiidae > Acartia > Acartia tonsa. The sequence continues at coordinate 9,011 of LS048837.1, read as the reverse complement.
AGGATAAAGAATATTAACCTGAGAGAAACCTCTCATTTTATCCTTATTTCTTTATTTCATACCTTTAAACATGGAGAAGGGAGTGTTAACACCCCCTTATAATAGAAATTAGGAATTCCCCTTTTATCAACCCATAAACAGAAACACCCTTTGGTAAAACTCTGAGTGTAAATATTGTACAGGCACTATTTTGCTGTTTTGGGACTGAAAACAATTTGCTGCATTCCCCTTTTATCAACCCATAAACAGAAACACCCATTGGTAAAACTCTGAGTGTAAATATTGTACAGGCACTATTTTGCTGTTTTGGGACTGAAAACAATTTGCTGCATTCCCCTTTTATCAACCCATAAACAGAAACACCCATTGGTAAAACTCTGAGTGTAAATATTGTACAGGCACTATTTTGCTGGTTTGAAACAGAAAAAATCTGACCGGAACCAAAAATTAACAAACAAACAAAAAACTACCCTCGTCCCCTCGATTTACAATTTATTAGAAAATACGGGAATGGGGGGGGGGTCTTTTTGATCTGTAAGGCACTTTGAAAGCATAACTTAAGTTAAAAGGATGCAATTATGTCTGAAGCAAAAATAGGTACACTCTGACTTTATCCCTTGACTTGTAAGGCCAGAAAAGAAGGATACACTCTACAGTCCAAGTTTCTGGCGGGAATGATGGAGGGAGAGACTGCACCTTCGTGGAAAGGAAAGATTTTTAAATTACAATGATAGATCTCAAATTCTTTTTATAAAACGATTATCATAATAATAGTTCAATTAAAAACCACTTTTACCCAAGGAAATTAAGGTATAAGACAATGGAGGATATAATTATATTCATCCCAACGAATGGTACAAAAATTACCCCCTTTGTAGAATGTTTTAAAACTTTAGATACCAGTCCCCTCCAGCCCATCCCTGAGTTTACTCCAACTCTAACTCAAAATTTTAAGTTAATATAAATTACTGATTGCCATAAAAAATCTTGAAACCGCAGGAAAGTATGGAAATACATCTTTCTATAAAATGGCGAATGACATCTATGAACAAGATTTCAGGAATAAAGTGAAAAGTTATAAACATGGACTCATTTTTATGCATGTCCGACATCCGTCAGTCTGTAACGCTGTATGATATTACTAATTTTTTTGAAGAGTATTCAGTCTACAACTTAGTTTGTCTGCGGGTCCATCAACAATAAAAAACATAAATACTTTTTATGAAGGTTTCGTGATTTTCTATCGTTTTCTATCTCAAATTCTTATGTCTTTCTTATACTTTTTTCTTCATCTATCTTATCTTTTTGTGACCAATGAACATTTGAATAATTCACTTTGTTCGTTTATTAATGATTTTTTGGGAACTTTGCTACGTATATGGATAAATATGTTGTCATTCTTTTTCTACATAGGACTTTTCACATGATAACTACAGTAAAGTAACAGTGGATACAAAAAGCAAACTTGTTTTCAAATTCTACCAAGGAAAAAACATTGAATTACCCACCCACGTGATTGTATTTTTTCAGTGAAATAACCTTTAGATTTAGTTAGGTTATCGACATATTTCTCTTAATTGCATATACACCAGTAACAAACTTTCAAAATGATGTATTTTTTATACTTATTTTAGGTTAGGTTAAGTACAGATAAAAACAGCCTCGCACGGAAAATACCTACACCCAAGAATGTCCAAGATTCCATTTTATTTGAGGGAGAGTTAAGTAAAATAAGGTGTTTCTAATGATTGGGTGGAGGGGTAATGTACTTTCAAAAAATTAGGGCGTTCCTACAGCGTCCCGCAATTGGTTGCGCTCCCTTTGTAGGGGACTTTTTTTCATTAAAAATATTGGAAGAATTTAGTACCTGAAAATGATTTTGTAAAGGGCCTTTGAGGAGGTTTTAACATCCCTTTTGGGTTTGGAATATCAATGAATCCCCACTAAGGATTTTGTCTGCTAATAGTCCAACTAAACAAAGATACAACTATAACTACCACAGACAAGAAGATTAAAACGTTTATTGATCATGAAACAACAAACACTAGGCAACTTTGAGTTCCTTCATCACATAGATCCAATTTTAGGATTGAAGCTACTCTATAAATCACTTTGTCTGTCCGTTCGTCAGTCAATCAGTCCAAAATGTGATTTTATTAGTTGCTATTTAGGGTAGATGGCAAAAGTTTTTTTTTGAGATTTTCGATACCAATAGGCATCAAGTATACAATTTAATTTGACCGTTGGTCGTTCATGCTACAAAATAAAAAAAATACGTAAAGAAAGGTTTCGTGATGAAAGATTTGGTGATTTTTAGTATCGGTAGCCGCAACTCAGCATATCCAACAACGCTGCTTACAGCAATTTAGTTTGAACAACATATTATCTTAATTGCAAAAATGTATTTTACAATTAAAGGGAAGTTTTTAAAAATGCTCCATTTAAACATTTGCAAAACTGTATAAAAATGTACAAGGAGTTTACATATTTATATCAGTAAAAATATTTGAAATAGGCACCAATAGTTATAGAGTACATATGTAAGGGCTAAAATTATGTTTTATAATATCCTTTAAAATTTAATCATAAAACTATACTCAAAGTAATAAATGAAGGTTGACCTCAGATAAAAGTTCAAATTCTGCCCTTGAGCTGGGGGCTACTTCGAACAATAGCTTTGATTATAAAACTTATGAAATATTATATGAGGAGAGTGATTTTACAATTATGAATTTATTAAAGGAACTTTATCAAAATTAGGTCATAGTGAATTGAATATCAATCGATTTATTTCATCTTTAAAATGTGGATATCTTTAGATTATTGTTAACAATTACAAAGTTACTACATTTGATTGTGCTTAGGCCCTTCATTTTTTTTTTGGGGGGGGGGTCATAGATATTTTTAGATATTATCTGAAAATACAATAAAATAAAAGTAGCAATAATTGTAGTATTTTTGGAAATTTGCAATTTCTTTTTCTAAAAGCTGAAATTAACTAAATCTTCAATTGTAAAATTACATTTAAATTTAAGGTTCATGACCACACAATAAATGCTGGTAGTACCTGTATTGACTACAGGAATAAGGATCAAGATTATGGAGGATGGTGTTTATTCATTTCAACAATCATAAATTTATTTTGGATTCAATCAGAAATAAAAGCATATGTCACCACTTGAAGTGGTTAGGTACTGAAAGCAGGCATTTGTAAATAAAATAACTCTTGTTGAATAAGCATCTACTATTTGAACAGATTGTGTTTATAGTGTCTATAAAAGATATATTCTTTCAACATTTGGATGTTATCCTCCTTGGTTGGAAAATAAAGGAATCAAGTCAACAATAAATTTTCTATCTTTCTCATTGAAAACCGTAAAAAAACCTGATTGTTAATAGAGGTTTTAGGATATATAATCTTTATTTCAATTGGATGTTTTGTATTAGTGGTAGGGTAATGAACCCAAATCTAAACAAGCTCTGAAATGGTAGGAACATTAACACTTGTAGCGTGCCATAACTGAATAATCAGAATAAATTATATAAAATTAGAAACAAAATTTTAAGCAAATTTGTTGAAAAACTGCGCGTATACAGGATAATGTTTAAGGACATACTTACATTTTTATGATTTAAGTATAGAGATGCTTCGCTTATAACATTGTACTTTGTTGTCCTAGGAATCAGATTTCCAAAAATTAGATAAATCGAAAAATTCTATCATATGAAAATTTGCTGTTAAAAAAGTTAAGAATCAACATGTTTAAAATGGCCGTACGGACATTCTAGTAACGATTTATAGATTTGCTACGCTTTCTAAAATGTTACCTAGCTACTACAGGAATCACTATGCAAAGTTTGAAATTGATAGGACAACTTTAACATACATAAATCAACGAAAAGTTTCGCTTTTAAAAAGTACATCACTTACCAACTACAAAGTACATTTACAACTAAGTTTGGACTCTAGTTTTCTAAATGATAGCTCAAAAATTTTTAGCGCTTCACGCCATTGTTTAAAGCCCACAGTTTAAATAAATCAGGAGATTTTTACCAAAATGTTTGAATAGATTTAGAAAGCTAATAAATATAAAATTAATGCATATATTTTGACTGGATTGTTTATAGAAGGGAAAGAATGTGAAACAGATATACCAACAAAAGACATGGATCTAAATTTGTACCTTAAGGAATAATCTGCATTAAAAATGTCAGCCTATCAACATTTCATTCCTTCAAAATCTTACTATTGTATGAAAATTTAACTTTAGTATTGGTTTATAAACTTGAACACAGAAGTGTAATGATAAATAAACATCGGATTTAGTAAAGGGCCGGGGCTGTCAACACCCTCTTTAAAAATTATATTTGGGAGACCTGCCATACCAATTGTACCAAATCCTGTGAACACAACTGATAAAATTTAAAAGATCATAAAATAATGATTACTAAAATGCTGAGTCTGCTTAGAGAATAACAAATTTTGCGAAGTTCTTCATTAGAAAGCAGCCTGTAGTGACTAATAAAAAAACAAGGATGACAACATCCATAAGTAGCGAAGCTCAAAATTTATTAATAGATATGGGGTGAAAATTTACTATAGAGCAGTGTCATACAATAAACATTTAACATGATAAAATAGGTAAACAGGAAACCTTTAAAATCACGAAAAGTTAATAATCTAGGGATCGATCTAGCACCCCAATTAATAGACAAATCTTAATGAAATCCCTGATAATTTCAGCCGTCAATCCTGAAAAGGAATCGAGAAAATCAAGAAAAGGCCTAAAAATCTGGGAATCGATCTAGCACCCCTATTAATCTAAAAATCGTAATAAAGCTGAAGGAAAATATGTAAAATGCAAATTTAAGCAATCCCTGAATTTTCAGCCCTCTATCTTGAAAAGGAATTGAGAAAATCATGAAAACTTAAAAATCTAGGAATCGATCTAGCACCCAAAATAACAGACAGATGGAAAAAGATGTATAGATTAGATAGGCATATGTCATAGGAATCTTCACTAAAAATTTCAGCTGTCTATCTTTTATAGGAGCCGAGAAAATATAATAATATAATAACATCGTTCAATACAAATGACCAATGATAAGCCAGTATACATTGTAATTGACCAATGGTAAAATGTAAACTGGCCTATTATTGGTCATTTGTATTGTATGACGTAATTTTTTATTGGGCACTATAAGCTGCTTCTTCATTAGTACCCGGAATTTTAAACATTATCCAAAATAAGCAAAGTTGCTATAGCTCTAGTAACAAATCCAATGTAACAAAAAAGAATAGATCCATTGTCCCATCCCTACATCCCTGTTCAAATGCAATTTCACATTTAAGATTTGGAAAGATATCGACATTCTGACAGATGGTATGAAGATAGACCTTATGAAACAATGTCTACCCCCGTGTTTTAAAGTTGAAATTAAACTGGAAGAAAAACTACATCTCACTCACTTTAAGGAATGTACTCACAAATGAGAATACAAAATACATTGTAAACAAGGATGACAACATCCATAAGTAGCGAAGCTCAAAAATTATGAATGGATATCGGAAAAAAATGCTATAAAGCAGTTTCATACAATAAACATTAATGTTGATAAAATAGGGAAATAAGGAAACCTTAAAAATCACGCAACCTTAAAAACCACGAAAATTTTAAAATCTAGGAATCGATCTAGCATCGCAATTTATAGACAAATCTTAATGAAACTTGATAAAAATATGTAGAATATGAGCATATTCAATTCCT
>LS048827.1:12623-28925 GCA_900241095.1 Acartia tonsa | reverse complement strand
CCTTTTAAATCTACCTGTACGTATTCCCATCTACGATTTTTTGTGCTTCGCTACTTATGGATGTTGTCATCCTTGTTCAAATACTAATTTTGCAATTTTTTTAGACTTTATGGCTTTAATATTTAAAAGATGTCATGACTGTGGCATAATATCGACATAGCGATAATTTAACGCAATTATAACAACTTTCGCATGTTAACATAATAGCGATATCATTTTTTGAGAGCAGACATTTTCTATGTAAAAGTTTGATTATTGAAAATTAAACTTTTTCAAAGCTAGATATAATGGGTTAAAACATTAATTAAATTTGTCCAGATTTCATTGATTTTACCCAAGCTTTGCGGATGGGTAGGTGGATGGCCTGGTGAGTGACCTTGGTTTTTCTTATTTCTTTAATAAAGGCTTTTGATCATACAACAAAGACGAAAACGTTCCAACACTAAATAGTGAAATGAAATTTGAGAATAAAACTTAAAGAAAAATATAATAATAATAAGATAGTGTTTATTCTTTGCTTTTTTTCCACAAATTTGAACCTCTAACGTTAAGGTACAATTATTTGTGTTAAACGAATTTGTAACTAGCCTAAATTTGTAACTACATATTACATTCAAACCTAGTTATGGGTAAGCTTTACGGAACACAATATGCGTGTTCAAGACCACAAAAGGGTAGATACACACAATTTAATTAATGACCCTGTTTTGTTCTGGCTTATTTAGGGAAAACTAGAGCATTAATATCCCAGTTTGAAACTTTTTATCATTTTCTTTATTCTTTAACTTTTATTGTTTTTTACCATTATATTAATATAATAATTTGTCAGTTATGCAATTTTAAGATTAGTGATTTATCCCATAAATACATAAATTTTGTGTTGCAAAAGATCTTTAAAAATATTTGTAAATTTTCGAATTTGTATGCAAAGAAGATTACAATTTCAACACACGTGTAATATTGGCAGCTTCCAGTGATTTGCTAGCGGAGCTCATATATGAATATGCAATTTTAATTGTCGACCAAATGACTATTTTTAAAAGTGGCAATGTATTAATTACTTTTTATATTTCGTTTTAAAATTTATATCAACAGTATTTTTTATTTCAATTATATTGCATTAAATGATTATTGACGTCAAAATAGAATTAAGAAGAAAGATAAAAAAATAGATAGAGGGGGAGGTGTCCATAGATCTTATAATGGGATGATGGTAAAATATGAATAGGACTTGAAAAATTCGTTTACACATAGATTTTAGTTGCAATAGAAATGTATTTCAGCCAATCAAAGGTGTGGCTTACACACAACACAAAAAGAATATGAATTCAAAATATTTTTTCTTGGGGGAATTGGTTATTTTTCTTAAACAAGGTCAATTAAGTCGGGTATAGTCCCTTACGTTGCAACGCATCTTAAGGGGCGATTCTTTGTATTTTTCACAGTAGCTTTTCTCCTATTTCTAGTCACTGCGGGGGGCTCTAACCCTGCGGGGCCAATGGCCTAACCCTGTGGGGCAATCACCTAACCCAATATAACACAAATGATATTCCAAGCTGTTTGTTAGCCGAAACTATGACTCTATGCTATTCCTTGCTATTAAAGTGCCACACAAATGATATTCCATGATATGATTAAGCCATACAGACTTCAAGGATTTGCCAGATATTCACCAATCAAATAAGTATGGATTCACCAATATGATTTTTAAATGTTAACAGTATTAATCATTTTAAACCTAGTATCCTTATACTTAAGTAACAGGATGTTTGTTTGTGTGTACCGAAGGATCTCGCTAACCGCTGAATCGATCGGGTTCTCCTTAACAGGGTAGATTCTCATGGTTCCCGGGAAGGTTTATAACTATTTTTGGGGAGGGTACCACCACCCTCCCAAGAGAAATGACAAAAAAATAAATTTTTTCTAAAAAATACGGGAGACTTCTACGTAAAATAAAGAGGTATCGTACTAAAGAATTATCGTAGAGACTTTAACAAACAAAAACATTTAAAGTGCCACTAGAGGCCTCTAGGGGCGTAGCCACTAGTAGAGATTAATGTAGCAATAATGTATTCTCTAAAATGTGTTGCAAATATCATGCACTACATATATAAACAGATGAACAAATTATAAATGCAGAATAGTAAAAATTAATCGCAGCAAAATGAAGTCTTGGTGTTGCCTCCATCAGTTTTTATAAACATTGAGATCAGTCAAAGCCTCGTCCATAATCGTGAGCAGAATTTATCCAACAAATTTTGATATACATATATCATATAATATCATTTGCCAATAAGGTTTGTGAAATTTTGTCAGATCCGCTCTCATCAGCGACTATGACGTCGAAAATGAATAACCTTTATCTATCTATAAAAATCAAAAGTAAGTCCCAAATTTGCAATAATTACTTTATTGAAAAAGATGAACTTGAAAATATGAAAATTTTAGGGCTGAAATAGAAAACACAAATTAATAAACATATCAAAATAAATCACTATATCAACAAAAATAAGTAACACTTGCAAAGAGAAAATTATGCATCACAAAACCGCTTCGCTAAAAATTATTCCAAAGATTTTTGTGATATATAATATCTGCGACTTTAGTTCAAAATGTAAACTTGACACCCCCTTGCTTGTTTATTAAGGGGAATATATCAGATGGGAGTAGTGCCAAGGGGTTATGTAGGACACCTTGAGGGAGTGGCAACCCTCCCCAAACCCTTTATTCATTTTTCCAGGTGGTTGGACATAAGCTTCTGTATGCTCTGACTATATATGATTGTTTAAAATCTTGATTTTTATTTTAAAAGATTTATTTCCATTAAATAGACATTTCATAAAAAGTTTACTTGTTTTCAATTACAAATATATTCATTTATAAGATATTATTAAATCTTTTAACAAAGATATTCATAAAAACACAGATAAACGATCCTAAAATAGTGGCAATAATTTAATATTCTAAAACTTATTTGTATAAAAAAATAAATGAAAAGAGATTGATTTGATGGATGACACCTATAATCTAATCTAAAATCTGACTTTTTACATCCCAAAATATATTTCATGATATCTGTAATTATATTTACATATCTCATTAATTATCAAAACTTTGCTTAAGTGCAAAATTTACATACAACATAAAAGAATGCCATTAACATTATTGCGCTGTAATTTAAACCAAAAGTGTTTTATTTTGACCACAAATACTAATTAAGATCTATGAGAAAACTCTTAAAGATTTAGATTGAGGTAGAGTTGACTTTCATGATTTGATATAAAAAAGGTTATCATTTTACAGACAACAATATGGGAACTACCTCATGGGAACTGGCCCTTTCAATAAAAAGGAATCAATATGATCCAAAGCCCAGAATGATTAATGAATTATTATCTCTTGGGATCTTAAGGGATAAGACTATGGACGATAAATTGTACCATTACCCCCCCCCCCAATGATGATAAACCAGATTAAAGCTTCTGTAGATTAAACGAATGAAAAGTTTGGACACCAGCCTATAATAATTCAATAAAAGTACCGAGGGTTTGATGCAACGAATTACATAACCAGTGTAATTCACAGTCCCATCCCTCCTTGTCTAAACCCCAATTAAAAACACAATGAAGAAAACTAAATCAAAATTAGTCGCGCATCGCAGCCACTCTATACCTAACATACCCTAAGACATTAAGTACATATTAAGTATATTTAAATATTTTCACAATAGCCTGATTTTACTATAAAATAATTGACTGCAACATAACGTTCATAGATTTACAAATATGTGTTTAACAGAAAATTACAATAAAGATGACAAACGGTATTATTTCTGAAAGAATTATGAGTACTTCACACTTTACTGATATAGAAAAGAAGTTAAAGGTAATGTTGAAACCAACAGTAAAGATTTGTGTGTATAAATTTAAACCTGAGAAGGATGTTTTTTGATTTCGATACAACCAACTATTATTCTACAGTACAGATTATCACGGCTATAAGTTAGTGCTCTGTAATAAAAGCTTGAACTTCTTTTTTATTCCAGTAGATTGTAATTGTTAATTATGTTTAGAGTTTGGTCATCTTGGAGTAACTGGTGAATTATGTAGGGCTGTTGGATCTCCAGGGAAAAACCCTGAAATTTAACTTTTTTTATTTTAAAGGAACCCTGTCAAACTTTTAGCTGTTGTTATTATATCAAAATTATGTAAATTTACGAGGACATTTGGCAGGGGAAAAATTTCCCTCGTCATTCATTGGTCAGTTTGTTCATCAAAAAGGAGGGTAGAGGATGTGATAAAGGGGGTGGAGGGATGGAAACGTTATTTTAGCCCGCTGTTATTTCAATTTATTAGGGAAAAGGAAAATCTGGTGTAAAATCCAAGTAATAATAAATCCATTAGTATATAGCAAAAACAGACCCTTATAAATTTATAATCTGCGAATTCATGAAGTTTTTCTTTATAAACTTGCAATATAGTGTATTGGTTAAAAAAATCTGCAATTCAAGATTAAAAATTATCCTAAATTCGCAGTTATGCATATAATATTTTACCCGATACTGCTTTAAGTAAGACAAGATGGACTACAATCATTCAAGAGGAGTTCTTTTTGTTGATAAGAGAAATTTTACCTGAAGAAGTAAATTTTCCGCTGGAATCTTTGATAAAGATTGGATATTTATAATCAATAGGATAATCACACAAAACATCAACATCTGGAATACACATCTTCGCATAGTCTCTGAGATTAAACAAAATACTAGATTAGTCTTCCTAGAGGAAAAAAGTTAACAGTTTCTTTATGTAATATGTAGAAACTCTATAGAACAATCCAAATTAATTAAGTTAAAAAATTAGCAACACAAAAACAAGAGGATGTATTACATTTTATGCTAAAGTTGAGAAGTATATAGAGAAATATATATATCCTACCTTATACAAAGCCCCCAGAGTGTGTTTATTCTTGCAGGACCCTTGACAATTTCAGGTTCTTCCTGACTTATAGAAGTTCCAGCAACATTGTGAGTAGCATTAACTTGAGCAACTGCAGGATGTATAGGTTGAGTATTTGGAGCTACAGAGTTCTCTCCTAATCCACCCATTACTGGACTTCCTACTCGACTCTAAAAAATTGTTTGTTTATTACTTTAGGTCAGGCTAGGTTAAGTAATATTGGGTACAGGATGGCGAAGTATTATTAGGGTCCTGAATAGGTTCAGCACATTAAATAAATCTAACCCCTGCCTTATTTTCGCGCATCTTTATATCAAAACTGTCAAAATAAACCGTTAAAAATAATCAGGATATCAAGGTTTTTTAATGCACAGCGAAAATAAAGGTAAGATTAGGTGTTTTTTCTAAATCTAGAAGCACCCAGTCTTTACTTATCAAATACTTGGCCTATTACAAAAAGTTATTTTTCTTTTAAAATTGAGTGGGACTATAATTGGGGGGTTGGGGCATAATTTGGTAAATTATTCAAGAGCCCCCCCATCCCTCCGGCTCCCCTAATCAAAGTGCTTTAAACGCCACAGTTTGGATGGATGTTTTTTTTAAAAAAAAGATAAAATATTTTAGCTTGTTGACCTGAGGTTTTGGAGAGTTTATTCCACTTGGCGGACATGAGCTCGGATCCTACAATGTAAATATTTCTTTTTTATTAATGTATTCAAAACATTCTCCTGTAATCCATGTATTACGGCTAAACATTATATGTATATACATATATAGTTATCCAAATTGAATCACATTTCTCCCAAGAAAATTTATGGCAGACAAAATTATTCAATACATGCTCTATTGTCAGGGTAATCTGAAAGAAACAGACGTTTATTTGTTGCATCCGTAAAAATCTCGCAAGATAAATAGTTGACTTTAGGTGGAGAAGCTGACATTCGGAAAAATATGATAGCATTGCTTCTATAAAAGATACGAGGATATAAAGTTTTGCATATACATTATACATGTATGAAAATTGAATCGTTGAACAGTACCTTACAATGTACCTGATCTATGGAGGACCGTCTGCTCTTAGGTGGCACGGAATTTCTTCCTGATCTTACACCTGAAAGATTGACATAAACGCATATTTATAATTTAACTTAACACAGTTTATATGTTATTTGCAAGGATTCATAAATAGGCAATGGAGGATTTTTAATTGTAAACCTTGTTAAATTTTGTCTGTGGTATATAAAAAATTGTGATATCCCACCTCCTGGTTATTTTGTAGACTAAAGACTTTTATTATAGAATAAATAGGTTACCATTATCATATATTATTAGATGATAAATTATTAGGTGATAAATGTTTGACGTTATATCTAACCTTGAGGAAGATATGCAATTTGATTTTCTCTTTGATTTCTCATGCTTGACACTCTTCGTAATTGACAAGTCTTTTTTACTTCATCTAGAATAGATATGATAATTTTAGTAGATTTATTTAAATAAATTTTTTTCAAATATATTCTAACATACAAGAGCTAAGTTATCTACTATGAATAAATTGACCTCAGTCTATCATGGTAATCCGAATTGAAATGTCGGCATGAAATTACTTAGATTGGGCCCCAATCCTCACAAAATAATGAAATCACCTGAAGAAATTGGAGCTTTACTACTGTCTACTTTGCCTAAAATACAATATCAATTTAATATTAAATTATTGAAATGAGGAACGTACTTAATTATTTCTATTCTACATATAAAATTAACAGGGTGTATGTTTGCCTTCCTTTGTATATTTTACTTTTTCTTCTTAAAACTAAAATTGAGGCTTGTTGTTTGAACCCCTAAGGAGGCTAGGAGCGTACCTCCATTAATGTAATAATAGAGAATCTCAAATTCAAAAGATTTGGAATTCTAAATTTGTTCACCTAAATCACCAATTGATATTTTTCTGTTTGCAAACGAGCTAGCTCTTGACAGTACTTTAGTCTGAAATATTGAACAAAAGATAAAAATCAAAATATCTTCTATCTTCAACAACAAGAAAAGGACTGTAAACAATGTACATAGCCATATATGAAATCATGGACGGTGAAAAAATGAAACATAGAAATGAAAAAATAAATATTTTTCTACTTCTTTGTCCATTTGAATAATTTGGAATGTGAAATAATTATAACATTTCCAAATAGGCCTGAACATTCCAGATAAAATTTTCCTTGGATCGATTATCTACAGTATTCATTGAACTCTAAAGGCTACTACATACCAACGTTATAAGTAACATAAGAAAGCCTATAAATAACCTGGAATAGCCAAGATCAAATGATATACAGGGAAAGACTGAAGAAAGCACGGGTAAAAAAAGTTTTTGTTTAATTTTTTATTTGCGCTGCGATAAAACTATTTTTAGACCTTCTTTTGTCAGTAGAATTTTTTGCAATTAGATATTTGTGCATTATGGGGTAATGGGTATTCCAGATTATTTGTAGGCTTCCTTTTTTCAGTTAATATTAATACGCTAGACTTGATGTCGCTTCGGGTACTAGATAACTAGACCTCTCTCCACGCACCTTGAAACATACTCCGCTTATGAATGCGGTGTAAAGCGTCCAATCGCCCATCAGACAACCAACTCTCTGAGAAGTGCCAACTGTGCATGGTAACGAGTTGCGCATGTTTTGAGCCAAGGCATTCCCCCCACTCTAACTATTTACGTCGCGCATCTGACATAGTTATGACGCGGTGTCGGACCGAGATTCGAACCTTTAAAGTTCATTGATTATTGAAGATCCCAAGAACATTTTGCCGTGGACTGTAATTGATATGAGAAAAGACCAAAAATATTTACCTTTTTAGGATCAGGATAATAGAAATAGGATCCCCAGATAGAGGATATGAGATCAGTACCATGATTATGAGTCAAGTAACTTCCAATCATTCCCTAAAAAGCATAATTAATATAAAATGGCCATTATTTTCAATCAATTCCTGACAATTATCAGTTAATCGTAAAATTATAAATAATGAAAGGCTGTTTACCTCGGCTAGAAGTTCCTCAGATACAGCCACAACATCAACACTTGTCGTAAATTTACAAGGAGCTAGCAAATCCTTAAAATAATTTATAATGAATTAATTTAAAATTGAATGAATCACCAAACCTTTATTTTTAAAGGTGTAGAGATAATTTAGATATTTTGAATAATAAAAGACATTTTATGTAACCTGGGACCGTATTTTAGTTTTTTTTTGTATTATTTATCTATCATCTTTTACTACTGAATTAAACAACCCCTTGAAGGTCTATGCAAAAATTTGAATTAAACTCGTCAGTAAGAGTTATAACATAGATATAATTGGTGTACCTGTAATACATTATCACCAAAATACAGACAGGCACTTGGTTCCCACTCTGTAGCATATTCAAAGAATTCACTCAAATCATGCCAGTTACCCTGAAAATGCAAATTTTTGAAATGCATTTTTAGACATATCTCAACGCTTAAACTATGTTTTGCTAAAAATACTATAAACAAGAACGCAAACGGCCATAATATTTACAGATAAAATAAAATTGTCTATTGTTACTCACAAGAGTGACAAGTGTTATAGAAAAGGTTAAATTGTTGACATTGATAGTGCTCAGAAAAAAGGGCAGGAAAAATTTTAAATTACGTGTTGCATTGGTATCGCATAAAAATTTTATATAAAAATCTTGATCAAGACAGTCAGAAAGGGTATAAAAAATGTAGCTGCGCTTTGATTATGTTGATTGTCAATGTCCATTCAAAGCTGAAAAGTTATGTGACACATATTTTACGGATTCATTGCTGGTGGACAGAAAAAAGTCCTTAAAATTGTATAGTATATTTTCTGTAAAAATTACCTGTGAATAACAATTTTTACTATCTAGTTCATCCCATCCCGTGAAGGATTCAACTTCTTTTTCTCCTTTTAATCTCCAAAATGGTCGTCTACAAATATTGCTTATGTTAGTTTCAGTATAATTGAAAGCGAAGCATCTCTGTAAGTGGTCGAGTTCTTTTGGCCTCCTCTATCTCATCTTACTAAATCTTTCTCTCTCTCTCCCTCATTTCCAAAAAACTTCGCCACAGTATATGAAGACATCCATTATTTACAAAAACGGAAAAAAATCAATTTTGATAGTATTCTTGTAAAATTTATATAATTCGGGTTATGAAAATACAATGTTGCCCTTGTTTATTATTAACTTAATTTACTACCTGTCAACAAAGAATGATGGTTTTCTAGCAAAGAATATTACAATATCAAAAAGATCTTTCCAATCCTCTCCAAGGGCGTAAGATGCAACATGGGAGGCGAAATCTACATGACTTCCTGAAAACAAGATATCTTTGATAGATTAGTATTTCCATTTTTAAACAATTGCATATAATTTACATTATAAGGAAAACAATAACAATAATTTAAAAATACTTTTAATGAAAAAAAACACCAAACCTTTCAATAAATTCAAAATAAATTCTCACTTTTGAGTCTATAACAACAAAATAGTGGAATTTCTGTTGGGAAAATGGATGTAGATATTTTGACTTGGGGGAAAATGTCGTCAATTTAGCTGGCTAACATGGAACACTCGTTTATTGGTCAGTTCGTGCATCCAGTAGGAGGGAATGAGAGGAGATAAAAGGAGTGGAAGAGAATATCGTTATTTTAGCCTGCTGCAAAATTTGCTATTTTAGAGAACATGAAAGATCCAAGCAATAATATATTCATTGTTGGGAGTCAGACTGAAGCAATAGAACACCATTGTCACTTTGTTATGCTGATTAATAAATTTTATAACTAAATAGTTTTTAGACCTTTTCTTAGGTAAATTATGATAAATGCAGAAACTTAGCTTCTAGTGAAAAGGGGTTAAGTAGCAAGTTTTAATACTTTGAATTAAGTTAAATAAATTTAAGATACATCAAATAAAAGTTTTGAAAATAATGATATTAAAAAACACAAAACCTTTAGATTAAATGCATTCTGTAATAAAATTTAATTAAAGTATCACCTGTAATTACATACAAAAATTTTCCATTGGCTCTTAACATTTTCAGCCAGTCCCTAAATTAAGTAGAGTCAATAATAATCTGGAAATTTAACAATGAAGATTACTTTCAATCCAACAAGTCAAAAATAATATAGTTATATAAAAGTAACAGGACGTCTGTGTGTCTATGTGCAGCGGTAGATCTCGCTTACCACTCTACCGATAAGGCTCTCCATTTCAGTGAAGGTCTTTTAGGTTCTGGAAGGAAAAAGAGAAAAAAAATTCACCAAATATCTTTTTTTACTTTTTAAACTAAATGTGAAAGTTATGGGTCGACTTTAAGGTTTTGATGATTTTAGATTGAGAAGAACAATTCTAATATCACATTTATTATTTCTTAAACATTAAACGTAAATGTTCTGTTGAGACTTATGGACACAATTGTCCTTACTTTACAAATATTTGAAAATATATTACCTAAACAAAAAGAAAGGAGTTAAATATCGCTAACTCAGATTATGCACAATATAATTTTAAATGACTCTTATATTTTAATAAATTATCTTTACAATATCTTACAATAAACAGGGATATTTAAGCTTAACAAATTTTCTTTATATCAAGACATTGTTTTCCATATTTCTATGAATAAAAGAGAGTCTTTTTGTATCAGTGAAAACTAATTATGATATGTAAAGGTGAGAGAAAATAGTTTTTTCTTTAAAATAAGTATCTCTTTCTATTTTGTATTTTCATTAATCATCAAATTTCAAATTGATAAACAATAAAATATAAAATTTTGCTTATTCAAAATATAAACAATCTTTTAGCACTCGACATTTTAGTTTTAAACATGTTATGGATGTGACAAAAAACTATTATTTATAACTTTAGATATGTCATTTAGCGCTTTTAAATAAAGTGCAAATTTACAGGTATGTTGTGGTAAAACAATTGACAAGAAATTAATCTCCTCCAAATGTTTCTTTTTCAAGTTTACTTTTTGTAGAGAGAAAAAATTAGGAGAAAGTAGAGGATGTAAATCATTTAATCGATCATACTAATATAAATTTGAAAATCTTCTGGATACGGCTCTAGCCTCAGGCGACTCTGCACAAGATGAACAATTAAGCTTTCCCGAACATGTTGACTTGCAGCAGATGTCAAGATTTAGTTGCCAATTTATTATACCAACCTTTTCGGTTAATGATTTCAAATAATGCAAATATTTGTAATTTCAATATTTTAAGTAGCTGTTACTTTCAGGGCTTAGCAGCATCAAACTTACTCATCCACGCGGCTTTAAAAAAATCAATAAGCTGCACGACCTTTTTACCAGGTTTTATTCATTATAATTGATTTTATAGCTTTGCTTAGATATTCTCATTAATGAAATACTTGACATTTGCCATATAAGATCTCATTTAAATTAAAAGATAATTTGCAATAAGAATGTGGAAAAAATTTCATAAATGAAGATGTCAAAAACATGTTAAAATGTGAATAATTGGGGTGAGGAGTAACTTGTTTAATTTAAATGTTGACAGATATAATGTGGGTTCATACATTTATCAAAAAGTAGCTTTTCTACGATAATGGTTGATCTGTACGTCCGGCTGTCTGTAACGGTTAAATTATCGATAAATAAGGTTACAAGGTACCATTTGAAAGTGTAATAACTGTATAATCATTAACAGATCTTTAACTGTTCGAAATATGACATTCTTGATTTTCAGAGTATTCAAAGACTATATTATAAAGTTTTGAAAATGTTAGTATTTCTTATAAGGTAACTCATTTTATAGCAACTTTACAAATACCACATATTTGTTAAGACTTGCAAATTTTATTCTTTTTCTTTATTTCTCAGTCTACAATTACTTGTATCTCATTTGTTGAGCTTTGCTTTAATGGATTTTGTCCTCCTTGTTTGATATATCAAGTTGATGCAAATGTATATTCTCAAGTACTTATTATACAAAGTCACAACACCAAGTAGAATAAAATCTAGCGTTTTTTTAAACCTTATTTTTTAAAATTCTTTAGGTTTTTGAAGTTTTGTTGATTTTCATTTTAATTTATTGAAAATGTATTTTTGAGCCTAGCAGAAAGCTGAATGGAAGGGTGAAGTATTGAACCCCATAGTAAAAACACGAAACCTTTCCCAATAATGCACAAGTCACAGTTTTAAAATGGTTATGAAATTATGAAAAGTGATACTCTAGCTGCTAATGAGCTGTTTTGAATAAAATATTTTTAAGCCTAGTTCACATAGGACATGGGTCGACCTATGATTTTAATTTTTGATATTTTTATAAATTTTGTTTTGGTTGTAAGAATTACCATAAGAAAAATCGGTCGACACCCATTTTTGTGGGCTTATATTTAAAGTTGTTTTTTATTTTGACTTTGTTAGTTATAATCAGATAAGTAAAAAATAACAAGAAAACACAAATGAGGACATAATTAAAATATTATGACACATTAACTGTTAAAAACAATTAAACAGAAACATGTGAATTTTATTATGCTAATAAGACACTTATAATAAAAACTTGAAATCCTACACTTTATAAAATTTTATTGCATAAGCTAAAATGTAGCGGAGAACAATCACATATCCTCATTAGAATATCCATCTCAAACATAGCAGAACATACAGACGAATCAAGTAAATTATAAAGTAGATCTTTTTTGGTCAGCAAACTATTCATAACAAAAAATCAGTTGTCTACTTTAAATAGCAGGCTAGTAATTTAAATTTACAAAAGTGATGGATGGATGTGTAACAGAGAGTTGTTGAGTAACTTTGTTAATAACAACAGACAACTAGGTTTTTAAAATCAGGGCTTAAAAGCAACCAACATTCGCCAAACCCCTTAATTCAATAAGAATTGCATTAAAAATCACGAAACTACTTGAAAAATAGACTTGGAGTAGCAAATGAAATACAGTTTAGTTGCAGAGCTAGAATCACTATAGACTCAATTTTTTATATTAAGATTAATATTTATTTCAAACATCTTCTAAATTTGTAGAAGCGAAGATTTTTAACCTATAAAATGATTATAAAACTTAAAGAATGTTTAAAATCTATTATAGCCAACGTTGTTGTTATTCTAAAAACACGCAAACATGCTATTCTTTATTCTTTTGATAGTAGGTTGAATTAAGTTAATTGGGTTTATGGTCTAATAAAGTTAGGCTTTGTTATTACAAGCTTGGAAGAATCTAAATAAAAACAGGTGCCACTTGTAGATTGGCTTTGCTACAGAAAGAATTTTATTATAAGTTTTTTTGTGTATGTATTGTATTGTGTTTTGCATGCTAGAATCAATTTACTCAATTAAAGCCAAATTTGTTTTATCATTTCCTAACATTGATTGTTTATATCTGACGAGTAAACAAGACAAAGACAATTATGTCCATAAATAGCACAGAAGTAAGAACTAACAACAATGTTGATGATACATAAAAAATCGTCTAGAATGATTGTTAATTTAATTAGTGAATCAGTGTAATTTTCATGTTTAATATTTTAAAACCAACAAATTAAAAAGAAAGTTATTCTCAGTATACATACATAACTTACCAAAGTAAGTATAAGAAGTTATATAATAGCTTCGTTTTCAATATACATATAGATGACATGTAGTTAAGCAAAGATTATTAACAAGTTGATAAAATAAATTAATTCACATGATGTAAAGTAAAGTCATGCGTTAAATGCATGAAATCTTCGTAATAATTTCTTAATTTCTCAATTTTTAAAGTTTCTTTTCACAGTAATAATATTTATGATCATCAACTAATAAAATGATTCTAACTGCATGGCTAACAAGGCCAGGGAAATTACTATGAGATGCGCAGCAACAAAAAGTCAAAATAAGTTCAAATTTTTTTTTGTCAGATAGCAGTTTATGCAATTTTGTTTTGAAATTCTAAAATTAAGTCGTTGAACACTTAACTTTAATTTTTTGCGAAGGACGTACGGACCTACCTTTTTAGAAGAGTAGTAGCAGTACTAAAACTCTAAATCAGCAATTTAAATTATATTTGCATTTAAAAAATATGTAATCTAAAGACTAGAAGGGAAAATTCTAGGGTGCTTTAAATGATTTATAACCTTTTCTTTCCCTAATATTTATGATTTAAATTAAGAGGGGATAAGGGTGTGCCTTTTTAACAGCAACGCAGAAGCCTTAACCACGGCGTCTCCAACAAATAACACCCTCAGAAGCACTGCTAATTTTTTCAACTGATGCAGCTTTCCAGCGAAACTTAAAAAAAAGTCGCATGCTACGTTGTTCGATATCGTTGGCGATAAACGTTGGAAAATCGGCCTTTCAAGAAAAGGTAGCATGCAAGTTCGCTATCGATGTCGTAGCAGAGTAGCATAAAGTATTGCTGCTCTCTATTCGGAGCTTTCTAGAGTATAAAAGCCTCTCAGCTCTTTATTTTCACTTCTTCTATTTTTATCCTCTCTCTCTCTCTCTCTCTCTCTCACTCTCTTTTGAATTATGTTACTATTGTGCGACTTCGCCCCATACTCTGCTACAATATCGATGGCGAACTCGCATGCTACCTTTTGCTTAAAGGGCCAATTTTCCAACGTTTATCGCCAAAAATGAGGTGTTAATTCATGGCGAATGGGACTCGGAGTAGCATAGGAATCGGTTCATATATTGCACGAGCTCGAAGGCGACTCTATGGCGAAATATCTTGCTGGGTTAACCTTGGAAAATTTTCCCTTTCCAAATTGCATGGTCTATAAAGTGTACATTGCACACCAATCTTTCTTTACTACTTAATAATAATTGTTAGGATATTGATCAAAAATGCATTTGCTTAGCTGGCCAAATTACCGTTTGTGTGTAGGTATGTATGTATATATGCTGGGAGTATTAATGTGAGTGTGTCGCTAGGGTTGGCTGCATGGCTGATTAATTCTGCTCATGACCCTTTACGCATCGGCAACAGAGCAGAATTCAGACACAGCAAATCATTTTTCAAAATCAAGTTCATAAGAAAATTGATAGTAATGTTTATTTGGATCGTTTCACTTTCACTGATAATGTGATCAGTGATCTCGGTTACCAATAAATAATTGGATATAAAAGCTTAGTCCTGAGAAGTTTTCAGCTATTAATCGGAGGGGAAGGGGGGGGGGTCTTGATTGTCAACAATTCTATCTGGTGTTGCAAAAAGAAAATGATTATCCCCTTAACACCCTAAATTAAACTTTTATAAGGTTCAGATTTGTCCCCTTTTTGAATGAATCCCCATGGGCTAGTCGCAGAGCCATTAAACTAGTATTACTACAAGTATTAACAAAAACATGAGGAAACCAAGATGGTTTTGTGCCCTTGAAATTATGGTTTCATCCAGACCACAAGAGAAATAATAATAACCCATTATAGTATATTGCTAAGATAGTGTGTCTTCATTGTCTCTCAAACATCACATTATAAAATCGCAAGAATCAGCTTAGGTTCTTTAGGAGAAAACGTCGAAATTAACCATCACGCCAAAAACGTAAATTTCTTAGTTAAAAAGGGTAAAAATCGTATTATCTAAGTATGTATGCTCTGTATATACATACTAACTAAGTTATACCTAAATTCAGGTCTTCTTTTCAGTATGAATTTATCTGGATGTGCCTAAAACAAAACAAAAATTACAAACATATATACGTAGATTATACGTAGCTTTTGGTTATACATACATATAACTTTATTGCCTTTTCTTGTAACAAAAATGCCTTTTTCCGTCTATGTGTATTATCTATGGTTATTGTGTCTATATTTCAGTATTTTTTTCCTTCCTTGTTACTACAAATGAATTTTTTCTCCGCATGATTGAATTACTATTTTAGTAACTCTAAAATAATCAAATGTACATAATTTCATATAACAATACAATTTGAAACGAAGCAATAACATTAAATATAAACAAGGATGACAACATCCATAAAAGCGAAGCACTGAAACGGTAGGACAAACGGACATATACACTTATATAGTGTCAGAACTGAATAATCAAAATATAAATGTATAAGAGTCGAAGCAAAACTGTAAGTAAATTTGTTGAAAACTGCTTTATACAGGATAATGTTCATGGACATACTTACATATTTAGGACTTGATTATAGAGTTGCTTCGCTTACAACATTATACTTTGTTGTCCCAGGAATCAATATACCAAAAATCAGATCAATCGGATGATTAGATCACATAAAAATTTGTTGTTAAAAAAAGTAAAAAAATCAACATGTTTAAAATGGACGTACGGACATTATGGTAATGATTATAGAGTTGCTACGCTTTC
>LS048827.1:0-12523 GCA_900241095.1 Acartia tonsa | reverse complement strand
CTAACTACTACAGGAATCACCATGCAAAATTTGAAATCGATAGGACAATTCTAACATGCCTAAATTAACGAAAAAAGCTATCCGTTACGGACGTACGGACGGACCGACCCTAATTATAGAAAAGCTTCGCTTTTAAAAACTGTAGAAAATCATTACATTTTGTTGACGAAATGGTGTGATTGCTTTATATTTAGAGCAGTTACGCTTCTGTTGATCTTACTTTGATTTCAGGGAAGTAACCACCTTGATCACTGGCAAACTGAGTTCGTGTAAACATTTCTTTCATTCCATCAAGAACATCTACAATTAAAAGCATATTTGGAAAGTCTGAGAGTTGATTTTAGTCGTGCCTAAGATATAATGTAATTAACTAAATCTGCCCAGCGCATTGGAACAGGTGGATATTTCTCTGTTTTTACATAAGCTAATTTATTAAATATCCTTGGTTTGTTGACAAATAAAGAATAGATTTGAGTGAAATCACAGTTTACTTTAATTTCGTGCCTTAAAATATATGCAAGTTTTCAGAAAATACCTATAATAATTGTATTTTTTATCAGTTTTTTTTTCAATGGGTTAATTTTCAGCAACGTTGCTTTATACACTTTTAACACAGAGTAAGGTTTCTTAGAATTAGTTTTTAAAATTAAAGAATAAATACATATTTTGTTTTGGTATCACAGCCCATTTTGGGTCAATTATGTCCTATCTATATTTGATTATTGTTTTGAAATAAAAGAAAAATCGTGGGCATAAAGAAGCCGCACAATCACAAGAAACAACGCAGCTTTTAGAAAGCCAGTACTGTAAGACTAGATAATCTTCTCAAATGATGATTTTGTCTATTCTTGTTTGGACAAAAGAAGTTGTCTAATTTGAGTCAAGTTTTTAAAGATATAATTACACTTCAGTTAAACAATTAAGTTTTAAAAACCTTTGTTGGCCAAGGTCAGAAATTGTAGAGCTCAAATGCTCGGATAAATGACTGTGTAAATGCGTCAGATTACAGAAGTCAGAAGATTAATTTTCTTTAAAAACCAAAGAAATACTGAAATCACATAAGAAATATAGTTATACCTTTCAAATTCATTCTATTTCAGCTGAAGATAAATCATATTCACTCAAGTTGTTTCTTTGCTTGCGTGAGTGTGTTTTGTGACAAATAAGATCGTGATAACGGCTAGACTGTTAAGTACGCTACATCTTTATTATGAGATATATTTGATTGTAAAGCTTTTTGATGAATACTACTATGTCCCACAAGAGAGAAACACTAAAGTCAAGAAATGTAATCAGAATATATACATATGTTAAGTTTCTGGGATTTGATTTTTAAGACTATTTGTTTATCCATTACTCTCTGTCTGAAGTCAATTATGTGCAATTTTTTTTTGTAACTAGGGTTTATGCGAAAATATAGTCTAATCACAATTTCTCTGTGATGTGAAGGGGTGGGACAATGGAAGAATAATAATGAACACAGATAAACCAGATTATCCTTGATGTAATTGAAAAGTAAATCATTTATGGAAACGTTTAAAAAGACAAATCAAACCTTGATTGCCATACTTTGCCGAAGCAGTTTTCTTAAAGCATCCAAAATTGATACAGCGACGATTTCAGTTATTAATAAATTAGTTACCTGGCCAGAAGCAATATTCGTCCATTGGTTTACCATGGTTGTTGATTTGATCCAGGATATCAACTAGAAAAATAAATAAATCAACCTTCATTGGGATGAAAGAAAAACAAGATGAGTTAAGAAGTACACACATGGGAAACTTATCACATGTTAAAAAAGAAATAGCATTGCCACCAAAGCGTATATTAGACAGACGAACAAAGTTACAAGAGTTAAAAGTCCCAACAAGATATAATATTTTAAGCGAAGCCCAAAAAATGTATGTATGCGTAGTTTAGTTCTGTCAAACTGTCTGATTTTAGAGCTTCGCTGTTATGAATGTTGACATCCTTTTTTTTTTTATAAAAAATGTTGAATTATGGGTCATAAAAAAAACTCTACAACAGCAATTTTCTGGCATAACCGATGATAAAAATCATAAAGGATATTTTGATTAGACTAAAAACTGCAAAATTTTACCTATATAAGCGCCTAAAATGTTTGAAACTACACACCCTATGAAACACTCACACGAACAAACAAACATGTTAATGGAGATGGTTATAAATCTTTAAATGGTTCTATTTCATGTTCATACAGAGTAATTCGTAAATATTTAGATTTCATATAATATAAATGACACAATTTATTATTTTTTTATATTAATTCAGAACTTCTTATCGACAAAATTGTCATTGTCTCACAAAGAACATCAACATTATAAATATGATCTAAAATAATCAGATCCAAGTTTGATGAATAAATACTTTCTTTAGTAGCTACTTTATGATTCAAAATGTCTGTCTCCCCGTCCGTAAGAAACGTGTTTTCATGCAAGACAGATTTTAATTTTGCGGAGACTCACTGTACCACTAATCATCCAAGGTATAATTTACTTGGTCCGTCTGTTAATAACTAATACTATGACGGGCATTAGTTTTATGTTAGAAAATATTTAAATTTAAAACTGCTTTTTTACTTTTTTTAAAAGATGACTTCATGGACCAAGCAGGGATTAATAACCGCAGCCACCATCAGTCTATCGGCTTAGAGAAGCCTTAAAAATCAGCCGCGTGGCTTTCTCAGCCACCCAATACGCCAAAGCCTCAGTCACAGCCACGCGGTTCAAGCCACTCGAAGACTCAGTCAGTCACAATAAGCCGCAAGGCTAAATGTGGATGCAGCTATTTTTTAAAATTCCGCGCGGATGTTTGCGGCTGTTGCTGAGGATGTCTGAGGCTTAGAGTGTCTGAGGGTGGCTGAGGCTGACTATAGCTGAGGCTTTGGGTTGCTGAGGCTTCGAAAGGCTCATGATTTATTTAAGTCACGCAGCTGCGACTGAGGCTAAACCTCTGGCTTCCGACCCCTGCCTATATGAATATACTCCATGTCTCACTCGAACGATTGGTCTTCTGTAATACTTTTGTCTCATATCTTTTAATATGCAAGAATGATTTTTATGATCAAGATTTTCTTTACAAATGTCATCTACTTTATATCTCACTTTGTATGTTGGTCGGTCTGTATGTACTACTCTTCATTGCATCATTTTGAGTATGGAGTATGCGTGATTTTTGAACGACATTGTCTAATAATGTATGTGTTTGTATTTTTGTGAGTGATAAGGGATATGTAGTATGAAGGGAGGGGACATTGGGCTATTTATTTCAATTGTCCCTGAAGTTTATACTACGTCTTCTTATTAGTTAGCTCAAAAACAATTTATGACTTTTAATGAATTTTGATTGGTTATTTCATTAGGTTGAGTGTCCAAATGTTTTAACTACTAGTTTTCATATACAGAACAGGTAATTTTGTGCATCATCATTGGGTATGAAAATAAATTTATTGGTCATTGTCTTATCCCCTTAGACCCTTGGATATGTAGATTACTTCGTTATTAAAAAACTTACCTATCCTACCACAGAGCATCATTGTTGGATAATCAAAATAATCCATGAAGCTATGAACCATTGGTCCAAAGTTTCCCATCTCAACTGGTCCATTTTCCTAACATTTGGACAATTTATCATTTGGCTCGCATCTGTATTTTGGTTTGTTTTGGTCGTATTAAAATAAGTTAACATCTACAACACTAATATCAAGCTTGAAAATAATTTTCAGTTAGACAAATCATGAAAGACTCACTAGAGCTCGGGATCGTTAACCTAGTCCCACCATAAGCCTCAATCATACCTGCTCGGCTGGAGGGGCAGCTGTCGAGCGTTTTTTTTTACACCGAGAAAAAGAGGTTAATTCACAATAAAGTATGAAGGTGAATATTTTATTTTACACATAGATTAATCAACCTTATTCGAGTTACACCTTATAGTCTTATTTTCGTGCATAATTAGGTTGCAAAACGTTCAATACAGACAACCATCCCTTAAAATTGGCATGGCCTAAAATATTCTAACAAATGCCTGCTAAGGGCTTATGCCTGGTAGTAATAACGCAGTGTTTCTCCAAAATTAGAACTCATCACCTGCTTAACAACATTGATGAGATATCTGTCGTGTTACTCTGCAGTCACGGGAATACGTTACTTTTATTCAAATTTTCTTAATTTCTTTACCTGTAGGTGTAATGCATATCCTGCCATGTGATGCTTCTTTCTACATCTTCCGTATACTTTCTCAATTTCAGCATCGGTCATACGCCTAGTAATAAGGAACTAAATTGATATAAATTACATATTTAATTTGTGACAAGAACCTGTTAGAAAAAAAATTTAAAACTATGTAAGTGTCATGACAAGCTGAATATACAATCATGTATGTGTCATGTGTCAAGCTGATTTTTTAACCATATAGGTGTCATGACAAGTTTATAATTGAAACAATATTTGCAAAATGTAGCTAAGATTTTATTTTTCTTATAACAAACATATACCTTGTGCCATGACAAGCTGCAAGAATAAATCCATCTCTCCCAAGACGAAGAAGGTTACCCTTCTCAATATCAAGTGAAAGGCCCTACAAATTTTTAAAAATTAAATAAATTAGCATAATTCAATATTATCAAGCATATTAATGTACAAATGTCTAAACAATAAATATTGAATTCTTTTTGAAAGCGAAGCTAGCTTTTATATAATTAAGGTAGGTCAGTCCGTTCATAACGGATAACTCTTTTTGTTAATTAAGACATGAATGTCGTATCGATTTCAAACTTGACACTTGAATTTCTGTAGTAGTTAGGTACGATTTAGAAAGCGCATCAACTCTATAATCGTCCGTATGTCCATCTAAAACATATTGTTTTTTTTTACGTTTTATGTGATACACATAATTATCCTATTTATCTGATTTTTTGGAATTCTGATTCTTAGCACAACAAAGTACAATATTGTAAGCGAAACATCTCTAAAACAGTATCCTTAAATATCCTTAAACAGTATCCTGTATTTAGCAGTTTTGCAACAAATTTACATACAATTTTGTTTAGACTTACATATTTATATTCTGCTTTTAAATACTGATACTCTACAAGTGTAAATGTTCGTATGTCCTACCGTTTTAGAGCTTCCATTTAATGGATGTTTTCAACCTTGTTAAAAGCAAAGCTTTTCTATAATTAGGGTTGGTCCATACGTCTATAACGGATAGCTCTTATCGTTAATCTAAGAAAGTAAGAATTGTCCTACAGATTTCAAACTTGATATTGTGATTTCGTAGTAGTGTCAGAACAGAATAAGCAGAATATAAATCTTTAAGTTTTTACAAAATTTTACGTAAATTTATTGCAAAACTGTTAAACGAACTTACTTACATTTTTAGGATTTGATTATATAGATGTTATGCTTATAATATTATACTTTATTAGCCAAGGAAACAGTATGGAATAATTAAATTACTTTAAAAATTGTTGTCAATAAAGATAAAAATCAACATGATTTAAATGGACGTACGGACATTTTTGTAACGATATTAGAGTTGCTATGCTTTCTAAATTATACCTTACTGTTTTAGAAATCATCATGCAAAGTTTGTAATCGATAGGACAATTCTAACTATATTAACGAAAAGAGCTAACTGTTACGGACGGACTGATGGACGGACCGACCCTAATTATAGAAAAGCTTTGCTTTTAACAAGGTTGAAAACATCCATTAAATGGAAGCTCTAAAACGGTAGGACATACGAACATTTACACTTGTAGAGTATCAGTATTTAAAAGCAGAATATAAATATGTAAGTCTAAACAAAATTGTATGTAAATTTGTTGCAAAACTGCTAAATACAGGATACTGTTTAAGGATATTTAAGGATACTGTTCACTGTTATAAGAGAAGCATCTCTTTAAACAAGTCTTAAAAAAGTACTATGTTCTTAACTAGTATTCTGTATTTTAGCAGTTTCGCAACAAATTTATTTACAATTTTGTTTAGATTTTAAGGTTTATATTTTGCTTATTCAGTTTTGACACTTCGCTTTTATGGATATTGTCATCCTTGTTTTTTACTATTTTGAACTTGTAAGATACGAATGATTCGCTAAACTTATAAATCATTCTGAATATGAAAACTGAACCTTGCATATAAAATCTTGGTCTAACTCAAAATCTCTGAGTTTCAATGATGGATCATAGCCTCTCTTCTCCACTAAGAAATTAGCTAGAAGTTCATATTCAAACCTAAATATATTAATTAGACCATTAGTAAAGTAACTACACTCTATTTTCATCTTGTTTTTTTAGGGGAAGCTTTGCAAAGCCTTTTCATTGCATTTCAAGGTCTCTCTTTTGACCAACGAACATTTAAGTACAAATAACTAATAAAATTAATTAATTTTTCACAAATTATCGGGTTGTAGCATAGTAATTTAGATTAAATAAAGAGCAAATGAAAATGGTCAATATTGTTAAAGATTTGTTGCATATATTTCGAACAATTAAGAATTTGAAACTTGGCTTGGCAACTGCAGCAATCTCAGAAGTATATAATTGGACCAAGTCACCAGTTTTTCTCTTTTCCTTTCTTCAGTCAAGCATTCCGAATAAATTTATCCGTGGTTCTATATGAATAATTTTTCAGGGATAAAGAGATAAAACATTAAAATGTAAATTAGCTATCCCCTGAAGTTTGTTCTAATAATACTGATTAAATGATTCTAAATAATTAAGGGAAAGATTTAATTTTAGATTTATTTGTCTTTTATTCCTCTCTAACAATTTCTATAAGAACTGAGATATCTGAAAAGAATGCAATTATCATTTTCCTTTATGATATACAAGCTTTATATTATTGCATATTACAGGGATATGACACTATAGGAAAAACATATTTTTTCTTTTTCTTCTTTTAAATATATACTATTTGCAATGCTATTAAAAACAAGGATGAAAACATCAATAAAAGTAAGGCTCTAAAATCAGAAAGAAAGACAAACAAATTGTGCATATGTTTTGTAGATTTATTTTAAAGATGCTTCGCTTATGATATTGGACCTTCTTGCTCTTGAAACCATTATTCCAAAAATCAGATAATAGATGATTTCATCATACAAAAAAGTTTAAAATCAGTATGTATTAAATAGACGTACGAACTTTCTGGTAACGATTTTAGAGTTGATAAGCTAATAATAGTGGTGTGAAATGTATAAAATTCACCATATTTTAAATACTAAAGTTTTAAGCCATGGAAAAAAGAATTCAGAATTTTTTGTATGTTATTCTAAAGTTACATATATTGTTTGTATATTCTATATGGATATTAAAACAAGGATGGCAACATCCATAAAAGTGATTTTTGAAATCAAACGGCAAAACAAACGGACACCTGTAGAATGTCAAAACTTGTTGCAATATTGCGTGAATACTGGATTCTGTTAAAGGACGTACTTACATTTTTGGTATTGATTATACTTCACTTATATTATTGTATCTGGTTGTCCTGGGAATATGTAGGGTGTAATTAGCTTGCATACAAAAAAATATTGTCAAAAAGTTAAAAATAATTAAGCATGTTTTAAATGGACGCACGGAATACATTGCTCTCTGATATGGACATACGGTCAGACCCTAACTCTAAAATAGCTGCACTGCCAAAAGTTAAGCTTAGTTATGTATACACTATGAGATGACCTATTGCATTTTTTGTTTGTCAATTGGCATAAGTAAGCTTATTAAGCAGACTGAAATGTTTTTCTTTTAAAGATCAACAAATTTTGCACTGGAAATACCGAAAACTTATTCGTAAACAGGACATTTAAAAATATTTGTCCACATTGTGCAAAGTCTGTGGACTAAAGATAGAAACCTTTAACTTTTATCAAATCACAAACTAAAGTATTCATTAGATAAAACTGATAAAATATAAACAAAGTCACTCTACAAGTATCAAAGAAAAAGTATAAATTATATTACAGATCCTATATCAATATTGATCTACTTAATGTATAATACAGATATAGGTTTATTTTCTTTATTGGATTGGAAAGTTTTATATTAGAGAAAATGTTTCACAGTTTTAGATAAATTGTGCATTACATAGTTGTTTAACAAAGTAAGATGCTAGCTCCTAAATGGCTAGCCACACATCAATAGAACGAAATTGAAAGTCTCAAAATAAAAATAGTCAGGTACTAAAATACACAGGATGGGCGCAGCACACACAAAAAAATAATTTTGTTGGTTTCCTATTGTTGCCCAATTCTCATTCCTTTTTAGTATTTATTAAGATATAATGATTAACTTTTATCAAAGGAACGATGGTTTATTCAAGCTAGCAATACTTTTTATTTGATTAAAAAATACCCTAAAATAATTACCTTATCATAGGACCAATATTGTATCTACATAACGTATGATCCAGATCAAATCCAACGCAATCATAATCCTCTACAATAATTATAAGCATTTATTATCTTTAGAGATAGTCTAAAATAGTCAACTGTCAAAAATTGTAACTGAACTGCGACCTGAGGCAGTCCCTTAACTTTACATATTCTCGACAATTAACAGAAACTTTAATAGTGTACCTATTGACAGATAATTTTTTTCTGGAATACTGTTTTCCTCTGGGTCATATTGTTGGCTGACATGATTGTTAGATCCACTCGTTTTTTCATCTTGACTTGAGGAGGGTGGGGCTGAGGCCCCTGTAGACATTCTGCAAGTAATTTAGATTAATTACGTACAATCCTATATTTTACACTGCAATGAAGTATATCAAAACTATTAAAGGCAGAAGAATTACATGTTATTCTATCTTTTGAACAACATGGAACCAAAACCTTTAAAAACTAACACATTCTATCCAGAGGCATTCATCCCCCTTGCAAAATTAAGGGAGGCGGATACACCCACTTACACTCCCATGGACAAGCGTTTACACCTCTAAAACAGCCAAAGGAAGTGTCAAGCTAAACGAGTCAGCCCCCTTAAGCCCCCCCTTGAAAAAATTTGCATGCTTCGTGCGTCCATTTAGCAGTCAAAGGGAGCTTGTTTTGAGTATGTTGATTTTGAAAGATAGTGGATATCTAAGGTTGTGTATCCATACCCTGACAATAAAATAATAAGGATGACAACATCCATCACGAAAAATTTAAAATCTAGTAATCGATCTATCACACACAGCAATTAATAGACAAATCTTTAAGAAACATGATGGAAATATCTAGAATATGAGCACATTCTATTCTTGATAATTTTATATATCAATCCTGAATAAGAATCGAGAAAATCACGAAAACGTAAAAATCTAGGAATCGATCTAGCACCCCAATTAATAAAAAAATCTGTATAAAACTTGATGTAAATAAGTAGAATGTATAATTAATTAATCCCTGAAAATTTCAGCCCTCAGTTGAGAATATCACGAAAACTTAAAAATCTAGGAATCGATCTAGCACCCTAAATATAAAGACAGATGGACAAAACAATGTATAGATTAGATGGACATATGTCATAGGAATCTTCCCCAAAAATTTCAGCTGTCTACCTTGAATAGGAGCCGAGAAAATCACGTTTCCCCCAATTTATTAATTAGGGACCGACGGACGGGCGTACATTCGGAACTATAGAGTAGCTTCGCTACTAAACATCATCCTCTTGTTGTCTTTATTACACCCTTATAAAGATCACAACTCAAAAAAGGATGTCAAATGTTTTGGTTTTCCTTCGCGCACCCTATTAGCAAAACCCTTTATAAGACTCTGATTATCTCTGTATGAAACAATATCTCTGGAGAGTAGCTTCTCAGTTCAACTATTACCACATTTAATAATTTATGGTGGTAATTTATGGTGATATTTTTAAAATTACTTATTTGATAGAAAGTACAGCAAGGGTTATTCTTCTATGGATCAACTATTAGAGAGGGATAGAAAGCACTTTCAGCAAGAGATAAAAATATGTTTTGATAACACTAGAAACACTAGATAGTACTGGTTTATAATGTATTTTATGAACGTAATATAAATATAATATTTGATCTAAATAGTACGAACAGGACGGTGTGTAAAAATTATGCCACATAATAATTCCAAACGTAAAGAAATTTCGGATTGATGTAAATTCTCATGCTTAGCAATGGCATAACAACACCACAGATTATTTTCTGTTATTTAGAGAAATATATTTTCAAATGAATGAATATAGATAGATTATCGATTTATCTATCTAGTAATAAGTTATATATCAAATATACCTAGCCGTTTTAACTAATTATTTACCTCTTTAAATTAGCTCACATTTAGATACACAAGAATTTTAATAAGGTTTATTTACATATCACAATATCTGACACCAAACATTTTAATCTGAAATTTTAATCTTAAACATTTTGCTCAAACAGTCCATCCTTCAGAAACAAAATACCCCATAGAAACCTTACTTCTTGTCTTTGTATTTTTGTATTATTATTAACTTTATTTTAGTTATTCATTTTATTTAGGGCGGGGGACTAGAATGAGGGTTTTTTAATCTGTCTGTAGAACTATAGGACTGTTCATAATAATTTCACCTAATGAATATTTTAATTTTTGGTTTCTACTATTCCACATATGAACATATTTATCCTTGTTATTTGCAAGATTACACTCTACAACTAACATCTCACTTTCATACACACAAATTTACAGAAATATATACTAAGTTATATCACATTGTTACAATCTTTATATGTGATTAATTTATTATGGTCATTTATACTTTGTGGTCAAATAGTTTACACAATCATACATATATAAACAAGGAAACGCTGCTAATATATGTTGATGTTGTAAATGGCTTGCAATAATTTTTAGAGATATAATTGTTATGTCACAGCGTCACAAGAAATGTTTGTATAAACTTAGTCTCCTATAGGTTGACCTTAACTGTGAAGTAACGCTACGCTAGAAGTTTGGCCGGTCAGGACGCCTGTGTGTACACAACTAGTCAATACTAGGCATAGCACACACTTTACTAATCATTAAATTAATGGGGTGTATTCTAAAATTATTCTTTTGACAAAATATGATATGTGTAATTAAAGCGTTATATTTGATCATTTCTTTAATTTAGCACTATTTTTGAAATTCAAAATTAAATCTACAAAACTGTTAAGCATAGAAACTTAGATTTTTTGCGAGGTCAGGCTACTTATAAAGGTCTAAAACCATTTAAAAAGACATGTTTTGAAGTTATCAAGTAAAATTGCCAAAACATGATTAAGAATTTCAATTTATTGAGATAAATATAAAATGTTATTTACGTATCATTCTATAAGTGTCCTCTTCCCTAACTGACTCTTACATTCTTTCTCTACATCAATCAGATATTTTTATATTAATTAGATATTATTTAAATGATTACCTATATAATAAAAAATTTCCAATTAACTTTTTTTGTTGCATATGTTTGTATATGAGTGTGTAGTTTATGCGTGTGTGTATTTTCTGTGTGCTATACTGGGTATAGGTGAATTATATAGTGGGGCCTGTAACCGGAAGAATTTACCATTTCGTACTTTTATATATTGCACTCAAAACTTTCTGTTAAAATAATAATAATGTTTCATTTGACTTCTTTTACCATTAAAATTTTTTTAACATTGGTGTTTTTTGGTGTTAAAATTTTAAGTGTTTACCTACTTTTTTGGTATATGATTGTTTGCGGTCTTGTTTTATTCTTGTAATGAAAAAGATTAACAACAATAAAAGAATTGAAAGGTAAAAAAAACATCTAAATTAACTAAAGACTATTTTTTTTAATTTAAAGTCTACATACTTGTTTTCTTGTGACCTATCCTAGACTCTAAATCTCTTAGTTTTATGAATCTGTGTGGTGTCAGGTCGTATGTGTGTGAAAGTTTAAGGAAAGTTGTAATGTAAAAATCTAAATATCAAGAAAATATTTAACACTAATGCAGAGAACAAAGTTATCTTTATCAATTTTGTATTGGACTGCACGCACAGACCCTTGCAGCTAGAAAATGCATTTTAAAAGTTATGAAATATTTTGAGATATTACGTTTATCCTGTAGCCACTGTCGGAGACGATTAATTTTAGTAGTCGTAAACCTAAAATTAAGCATGTTTAGCTTTATAAAGCATAATAAAAGACAACGACAAGGATGACAGAATCCATAGTTAGCAATGAACATAAACATAAAAATATCTCAAGACAAATACAAATAAAGTAGAACTATTAAATTAGAGGAATCAGCTGAACTATTTTCAGGAACAATTTCATAATTCAAGATAGCTATCTATCCTTTTATATACAGTGTGTTATTTCCCAGGAAAATTATTTTGATAAAAATATTCACAAAATCTTTGTAAATCGAACCTAAAAATATGTCGAAATTACTTTTACTGGAGTGGGGACAAAACACCTAATTTAAAAATGCCTAACTAAAAACACCTAAGTTTAAAAATACCTAATGTTAAAAACACCTACGTTAAAAACACCTAATTT